>PVJC01008505.1:24081-48615 GCA_004026665.1 Murina feae
AAAAAAAAAAGAGTCCAGGTTCTGAAAACAGACCACTGGAACCTACTTCTCAGCTCCATCACTGCTCTGTGATTCTGAGTCACTTAACCTGTTGAAACAATTTTTCATCCAACATGCAAGTTCTTGTTGGTTTTTCTCACACTCATGTAACTTACTCTATAATTTTACTTTCAACTTTTTCCCCAGATTTTAACTAGAAATTTCTTCACAAATATCCAATAAATATTTTTTTATTTTAACTACATTTTTCTAGCATTTTCATTTCTTTTTCACAGTTAACTCTTTCTTTGTCTTCATATTTAAAATGTATTCCCTAACACTGAACTTCTCTCTGGTAGCATTCTTTTATTAGCCAATTTTGGATTTGTTATTTTTTTCTAAAGTCATGTTTTTTTTCCTGTCTCTAAGCTAAAAATCTGATGTTCTCTTTGTCTTAAAACTCCTATGTTCCTCACAAATCCCTATCTTTATAGCTTATCTCTCTCTCAGGATCTTGGGAGAGTGCTAAACATGAGCATAGCATTTCTTGATTGTACTCCATTTGTCTACTTCCCAGAAAACTGCGAACTCCTCAAGAGCAGGCAACAGGCCTGTCTGCCTTCTCTGCTGTACCCTCTGCACCTCACCAGTGTCTGGAAAAGAGTGGGTGGGCATTCACTTTTTGAATGATTAAGTGAATAATAAATAATGACTATGGTCATGAAACACCTGCTAGCTTTGTTTTAACAGATTACACTGTTTCTTTTGGTCACTCCCTACCTCTTATATCCACTTGGTAACTGCCCCAGTGTGCTATTACTCACTCATCATCCTCACATGACTATCCAAAACTGAGCTGCTGTGAACTAGGCTTCAATGCAAATGGTTATTCTACCATTTAATAATCAGATTGCTAGCTAAAACCACATGAAGCAAAATGCCCAAGTGTTTATTCTTTACCAGATCTGAAAAAGGAGAAAGTGAATTATTTAGAGAGTAACAACGTCTGCAGAGTCTCAGGCAAGGGTCAAAAGCTGCTATCTGTCTCCCTCTCCTCTCTCGGCTGTGCTAAGAATTTTAACAAGGCCACTTCTCTTGCTGCATGGGGAGAATGTGCAGCTGATTAGAGGTTCTGAAGGTTGCCCATTGTCAATGCCTCCACTTCATTCCATAGGAGCCAAATTAAATGTTGATAGACATCATCACCCATTTTTTAACCCCATGTTCTCTATCTCCCGGCAGAAGGAAGCCTCTCCAATCTGCGCTCCTTGTTATATTGCTCCTTAACCTCTGCACCACCTCTTAGGAAAGCAAGACAAAGGGAACAAAGGCAAACTAAAGACAAGAGGTTTCTCCCTTTTCAGCTTCTCACTCTCCTCCCCCGCCTCTCATTTATGCAGCCCCACTTCCTTCCAGACAATGTCTACCCTCCCATTATGTTTTCTTTGGTTTCTTGAGTGTCCTTACTTAATAAGTGCACATGGTCATCTCAGCGGATTCTGAGAAGGCGAGCCCACGACTGTCTACACTTCATCTTTTGATATGATCGTCTACTAATGCATTTCCCAATAATAACCTAGCCTGAGATTGCCTCGCTTCATCGCAGAACCTTCTTTTAGTGTACTGCTTATTTTTGTACTTTAGCACATTTTTGTGTTAGAAGAAAAACATACTTTTTCTAACTTTTATGAATTTAACATTTACTGACTACTTACCATGTTCGAAGCACATACTGTTCATTCTTTGCAGATTCAGAACTATTCTTCAAATTAAATCAACCTAAATAATAGAGAAGGCTGTGCAAATACATATAGGAAATCTCTATACCTTAATTTTACTGTAAACCTAAAATTGCTCTAAAAAAAATAACATATTTAAAAAGCCTAAAAATCAAATATCATACATAAAGCTGGGCATACTCATAAATAGCATCATACAATACTAAACAGTAACAGACTGCTAGCTTTTTTATCCTATCCTATATAATAAAAGGCTAATATGCAAATTGACCCGAACAGCAGAATGAGTGGGAATGACTGGTCACTATGACACACACTGGCCACCAGGGGGCAGATACTCAATGCAAGAGCTGTCCCCTGGTGGTCAGTGAGCTCCCACAGGGGAAGCTCCCAAGGACTTCCGGGCTGTCAGAGGGATGTCTGTCTGCCAGCTTAGGCCCGATCCCCTGGGGAGCAGACCTAAGCCAGCAGGTGGTCATTCCTCAAGGGATCCCAGACTGTGAGAGGGTACAGGTCAGGCTGAGGGACCCCCCCCCCCAAGTGCACAAATTTTTGTGCACTGGGCCTCTAGTTAGTAAAATAAAGACTAAAACAAATACATTTTTAAAACTTTGTCCATGTTTTGATAGATACACAGATATAATGGACTTTTCTGCCCAGCATGCAAACTTGCTTTCTATACTTTGAGTCTTAATGGGAAATACATAGAAACCAAAAGTATCAGACACTAACATAGGATAGAGTATGTAACTTGGCTTGGCCAACCAGACATTCCTACTCTGAGCTTTGACTCTAAAGCTGTGACACAAAAGCACCAGGGACCAAGGAAGATACACATGATGGTAGATGCAAGCAGCTAAAACAGTTGCAGCACCAATACCAAGTGTAGAGGGGCAGAAATGGCAGCAATATGACATTGGTGCCTACATCGGTGACAGTGGGGCAACCTGTGGCATCCAGAGTTCAGAGGCAGAGGTGGAAATTCCTCTCTGGGCAGGTTCCGTGGTGTTATTCTGCACTCTGAGTGCTCCCTCGCTTCCCTTGCCATTGTCTCTTTTCCAAGTCCGCTTCTGCATCCTCCTTATAAGTTTTCTGAGCTACCTAGTGCCCTTTCAATAAATGTCTCTTAAAATTAGCCAGAATCAGTTTCTGACACAACAGGCTAGTGGCTAGCAGGAAGCAGATATTAACTGAATTTCAGCAAATCACTTGGTATACCATAACTTTTGAGGAGTCCCATTTAATGGAGTACAACTTACAAAAAGTAAAACTCACCCTTTTTAACTAATGTGTTTTGAAATGTTACAGACATATAACCACTACCACAATCAAGGTATGGAATGTTTCCATCTTCTCAACAAGTTGCTTTGTGTCTTAACGCATTCGATTCCTTTTCTCTACTCCCTTGGAACCACTGAAGTGATTTCTGACCCTATGTTTTTGCTTTTTCCAGAATGTAATAAAATGTAACCCTTTTGTGTCTGGCTTCTTTTACTTCGCATAATACATCTGAGATTCATCCATACAGTTGCACATATCAATGGTCTGCTCCTTTCCGTTCCTGAGTACTATTCCATTCACAGAGGTACTACAATTTGTTTATCCTCTCATCAGTTGATGGATATTTGAATTGTCTCCTGCGGCAACCTTGTGAAACACAGATATTTATCAAAATAGTTATACTCTACCTTCTAGGAGCTTAAATGATAGAATCTTAGAACAATACAGTGGAAACATTTTATTCCAAGTTAAAAACATATATGCTCAGATATATATTTACTTTTTCAAGTATCCCCTTTGGCATATTTGTAAAAAGTAAACCAGCATTACTGATTCCACCCAATGTCACCAGAAAACTGTAAGAAAAATTCCCCACAGAAATTTTTCAAGAAATACATACGTATGTGCCTAATCCTCCTTTGTCTAGCAGTATGAAGCAGAATGCTACTTCAGCGACACCTTCTCTCTTAAATCAACTGCATTCCTAACTCAATGGGAACTCCAACACTGGCCAATTTTCACCCTACAGGAAAAAAACCATTCTCCAAACCTATTTTTATGACTCTCAAGCTTTATAGACAATATGGTGAAAGGCTGTTACAAGCCATATAACCTGTGAGTGTTAAAAGAGGTACAACATATATTTCAACATGTAGAAGAAAACTAACTCAGAAACAAAAATAACAACACTTCTGTGAACATAATTCTAACCTCAGCTCCACTGATACGACTTGGGCATAAAGACTGACCTCTGTACCACCACTTCCCTCTCGTCACACTGAAAATAAGCATCCTTGTCTCAGATTGCCAAGTCTTAGATTCTAACATCTCTTGTAAAGCTTTTTGAGATTTTTTAAATTACGGATTTGCTTAACTCTATTATTTTGTGGTCACTTTGCAAGCATATTTTCCCAGTGCATAATTCCAGTCAAAAGCATTAATCATACTTAGCTGTAATTAAAAGTTAAAAACAATACAATTTAAATCTCTAGGTAAACAATATATAAATATTTATACCCATACTGAGGAAAGTAAATTTAGTTCATTTATAAATAGCTAGTATTGGTAAAATAATACTATTCTGGATAAATTAAGGAAATATCAATCCAATATTATAAAACAGGGGAAACTAGATACTGCAGCATACAATAAACCTCAGAAATGAAATTATAAAGTTGGTCACATCACATTTATTATCTGAGGCAAGCAAAACAATATGTGGTTCTGTTTAATGGACCTGATAGGATACAACTTCTGAATCAGATAACCACCACACAACAGGAGAAGAAAAAAAGCCGTATTTTTAAATTTGTTAATCCCTCCTGAACATCTAAGCAGAGTGACTTAATAGTCAAGGAATTCAAAAAGGTTTAAATCATATCTGATACAGTTTAAGAGAAGCTCATGAAGCTAATATCATTTCCCTGAAACTTCCTGGATGCCAGAAGGATATAAGAAGTAAAATTTAAATCCTGCATTAGCACAGTACCCTGAGATAAACATTAAAATGTTTTTGATGTATTACTTTCTGTAATAGGTTGAATAATTGCCTCCAAAACCTCAGGTATAATCCCTGGAATTTGTGTTATTTTACATGGAAAACGGTCTTTAGGAAGGTGACTAAGATCAATTAAATTCAGGAGTTTCTTCTGAATCATCCACGTGGGCCCTAATCTAAGTGCCCTTATACAAGAGAGGCAGAGGGAGGTACACATAGAAGAGCAGGCAATGTAATTGAAATTGGAGTGATGCCACCACAAGCCAAGGAATGCCTGCAGCCATGAGAAGCTAGCCAAGGCAAGGAGCAGTTTCACCCCTAGAGTCTCTTGAGAGAGCGTGACTAGGAGAACACCTTGATTTCAATCCAGTGACACTGATCTTGCATTTCTGGTCCCCAGGACTGTGACGTAACAAATGTTTATTGTTTTAAGCCACCAAGTTTATGGTAACACAGCAGCCAGAGGAAATTAATATACCTTCAAATATTTGTCTATGTATTATTTCACATAGTTCAGAATTTCATATACATTTAAATTTTTATAAAAGCATCTTTTGAATTAAGTTTTTATATACATGATTAAGTATGTATTATTCCATCTGACATACCAGAATTTATTTAACCATTCTTCTATTTTATAATTTATATTGTTTAATATTCTTTTCCACTATTTCAAATAATGTTTTAATGAACATCGCGATATAAAAATTATTTTCTTGTATTTTTCATAATTTCCTTAAGGGAGAGTCCTAAGAGTGAACTTAAAGTCTTTCTGAAAAGATCAGCATCAATTTAAACTTGCACTCAGTTATTCTTACCATCGAGAATTGTTTTTTTAGTTTTTGCTAACAGAAATCACAAAAACTGTTATCCCATTTTACCTTATAGGTTTTTTTGCTTACTAGTGAGTGTGAAGTAAACATTTTATACATGTATTAGCCAACTGTAATTTCTAATTGTACTGTCCATTTTGTAGCTTTTTCTCCATTAAGCTACTGGGTTCTTTTTTAGTGTTTAATATCGGTATTTTTATTACTACTGAGGACATTAATATTCGCTATGTTAGCTGCAAATTTTTCTCCTGAGATTTTCCTTGCCTTCTAGCTTTTGTTTTTGATATTTTTGACATAAAAAAGTTGATTTTCATGTGGTACACCTTTTGATCTTTTCTTTTTTTATTTCTTCCATTATTTTTACACTTCTAAAGCTCTCCCCATACAAAGATTAAACAAATATTTCTATTTCCTACCACTACTAATTTAGAAATTAAGACTTATCCAAATGAGAAATCATCTACTGTTTTTATTTAATCTCAATTAGTATCTCTGAAAGTCAATGAATCATTCCAACGGAAGCAAATCACAACAGATTTAATATCTTTTAGCATTTTTCATCCAAGTAATTCCTTAATTAGTGAATTTTTTTCTAAGAAGTCTGTCTTTACCAAGTGAACTTTTAAATACGATAATAACAGCAGACAAAGGGCCAATCATTTCACTGCCAAGCAACTGGCACTGGCTGCCTGGGGCACTGGATTCAGAAAAATGCTCAGCAGAAAAGAGTACCTGCATTTCTGACCATGGTCCCGGAAGGGAGCGAAGCAATAATGCTCGCTCTTCCCCGACACCTGGATCCTGGCAGCCTTGACTTTCTTCCTCACTCTTCAGCCTCCGTACTTGGCCTACCGCCTGACACAGAAGACATACTCAATAAATCTCTTTTGGGTGATGGAATGATGTCCATTCCAAGGCTCCCTCTTTGAGGCATTCTAGGTATCTTAGTGAGGCATTTCATTAATACAATTTAAATTTGAAGTCACTGAGAGAACGTTCATGTTCATCAAAGCAGAACATTGATCCTACTTCTCCTGTACTAAGATACTCTGATGTTGCTATCCGTTATCAATATAATCTAATCAAGTAAAGTAACTGAAAACACTATTACTGCGCTAGCCAGTTTGGCTCAGTGGGTAGAGCATTGGCCTGTAGACCAAAAGGGTCCTGGGTTCAATTCTGGTCAGGTGCACATACCATGGTTAAGGGCTCCTCCCCACCTCTGGCCCTGGTCAGGGTGCATGCAGAAGGCAACCAATCAATGCGTTTCTCTCACATCGATGTTTCTCTGTCTTTCCCTCTCTTTCACTCTCCCTAAAAATCAATGGAAAAAGTATTCTTATGAGGATTAACAAAAAATAAAACTTTAAAAACACTATAACCAATCCAACAAATTAGCTATCCTTCACTGAAAGGGGAGGATTATTTATTTAATATTTAACTGTTAGAACAACTGTTAGAATAAATCAAACTGTCCACATGAGGAAGTATATCTATTGTAGCAAGAGAATGAATACACTAAACAGAATAGAGCAAGACACAGATTATACAGTTGTTTAAACATAAATCTCATGTTCTCTGCGTGGTTTCCAATTAAGTTAAATTTAATTTTATAATGCAATAAGTCAATTTTTAAAAATCTTTAAAATTTTTAAGTCAGACTAGACTGCATATTGGGATCCTTCTCAGTTTAAAATTCTTTCACAGATAGATTACCCATTTGATTATGTTCCCACAAAGATTAGCAGGAGAATCATGTGAATACAGACTTGCTTCTGGCCAAATTAAAATGAATTTGGGGATTTTTGTCTTTGAGTTTTGTGTGGCAGAGCCAATTTTATTTCCAGTGGCAAATACAGCTATAACTATAATAATGACAAGATAATTACTTAGTGTAAAAATATTTTTAACAGCTCCACTTTCTGAAAGTAAACATGAACTGTATCTTTACTGCTCAGAACCCAGCAATCGATTTAAATGTGTGTGTAAGTAAAGAGCTAAAACTGTAGGTGCAATTATATAGGAAGGCTGGGACATGCCAAGAATTGAAGTTCGTTTTTGGTAGTCCAGATTTTACATTTACTTCACCTCTCCCCACCTTTCTCTTCTGATTCCCTCCTGGGTGCTGATCTTAAAGCCCCGGTTTCTTTTCAGCCAAACTGACTAAGTTAAGTGCTAATTCCATGGTTAACACTCAACAGTGCCGCTGCTCCAGGCTTCCTTTACTTCAAAGGTTTCTTCTCTCCCGGTTGCTCCCTGATCGGTTGCTCCCTGATCGATATCCTTTCAGGATCACCTAGGCGGCTCCTCCCCATCGCTTATACTTCAAATTGTTCTCTTTGATCTCTCCTGTACTCACGTGCAATCACTGGCCACAGAGAAATCACCTAAAAAATGCACAAGCCCTGGATGAGGCAACTTTAATTCTATTCAATAGAAACCGATACATATAAAACTTATGCATTTAATAAAACACTTATTTCTACCTCCTACACTTGAATTTACTCTCTCCACCTCCACATACGCCTGGCTTCCTGAAAGGCCTTAATCATCTTTTATTCTCATCTTGTATGTAATCAGTCCTTCAGGACATCTACATCCTTCCTCTCTGAAGCATCAGGAAAGTATAACAAGGTCCCTGAGATTCTTCTCCACTGCTCCAGAACTTACATGAAGGTTACCTTTAATTGAACTGAATTGGAATAAAATAATATTTTGAAGAGAAAAATTGTTTTTAAAATATATATCTGAAACCTAACATAACCAGATAGAAGGGAGAATTTGAAAGAAGTGAAGTTCCTAAGGAAGTTATGAGTTGAAAGGAGAGTGAATGGGTGGCAAACAGAGCTGCTCTGAATAGTTATCCTAAAAAAAAATTCAAGCACACATCTTTTCCCATTAAATGTAGGTAGACTGTGGAATCATCCCAGGACCTGCTGGGCCAGAGTTTATAGGGGTTACTTGACAGCAAATTTCTGGGGACCCTTGCTTCACTAACACTCATCAAAATATGTGAGTTCCAATATGACACAATGACAAAACAAGGAATTTTTTTACCCATAAATATGATGGCTACTTATACATGATTTCTGTAATGACAAATTCAGTTGGACTATCTGAATATACTTTGTAAAAATATATGATAATATAGCTATCTCCCTATTTAGATACTGTACTACTAAAATTCTTTTCCATAAGTTACAGGGAAAAAATGCTGTCATTACTGAAACACGCGCAGGGGTAGAATAAAATATTCAGCCTTTTGTATATTGCCCTATATTTGGCAACTACACGCCCTTTTATTTCTGGAGAGAAAATATTATTAGCATAAAAATTATTCCTTCTGACTTTTAAATATTACTTTTTGAGGGTTTCTTTTCAAATATAAATTTCCTGAATTTTACTTTTCCCACTTTTAAAAAAACTATATGATTGTTCATTGCAAAGTATTTAATAGGCCCTGGCCAGTGTGACTCAGTCGGTTGGAATGTTGTCCCATGCACCAAAGGGTTGTTGGTTTGATGCCCATTCAGGGCATCTATCCAGGTTGGGGATTTGATCCCCAGACTAGGCATGTAGAGAAGGCAACTGATTGATGTTTCTCTCTCATATCAATGTCTCTCTCCTTTCCTCGCAAATAAATAAATAAACAAATAATGTATTTAATATGTTTTTAAATATCTTTATTTTTAAATTTACTATTATTGTTTATACTATTACAAATGTCCCCATTTCCTACCCTCTCCCCTCCCCCCCTACTTTGCCCACCTCCCTCAGCTCTCAACCCCCTTTCCCTCTGGCCCAGATATCTTTTTGAACATGGAAAGAAATCTTTTCCCAAGATTTTTTCCCTTTCTGTAGTGTTGAGAGTCCTTACACTTACCATTCCTCTTTTGGGCCCTAACAGCATTTCTAGGCCCAGGGCCTCTTGCAGACCAAGCAGGCTGTCTCTGATTCCAGCCAGCAAATTCTGATGGGGCTTTTGTCCTTAGATAAACCTGGCTGGCTTCTGTCTGCTACTCTAGAAAGGGTTACCTTGCTTGGCTCCTATGACATGAAAACTCTAGGTCGACTTACATGTTATTTTAATTTATATATGATTTTTCATTGAACAATGTGATTTGCTATAAATTTCTGTAAGTAGTTCATTTAAAAATACTTCCAAATACAATCAATGTTTAAGTCATCTATTCTGTAACTCAAAGATGATCATGCTTTAATTGATACAGCCTGTTCATATCGTTGTGTTTAAAAAGACACACAAAGCCATTAAAATCTATAGTACTCACAGCTTGGTGACAAGATACATTCCTACAAGAAGACAATTTTAACAGCCACAAAGATGCCCTATGCTACTAAGCAGAAGGACCTGCTCTTCTTCAAGCACATTAATGCATACATTTTGCAAAACATCTAAACACAAAATACACTAAGTTATCACAAAATGATGGCAATTTTATATGACTTAATGTACAGATTACTAAAAAATATGAAAGCCATATTATAATTTACACCATAACTAATTCTGATAAGTGACATTTTTAAAAAGTCATTCTATTTCCAGCTACACCATTGATTAAGCTATTCAAACTGCCCAATTTTACTGGTTATGAATTTCTCTGGTCTAACTTTGTATTCAACAG
This sequence comes from Murina feae, assembly GCA_004026665.1. Taxonomy (NCBI): domain Eukaryota; kingdom Metazoa; phylum Chordata; class Mammalia; order Chiroptera; family Vespertilionidae; genus Murina; species Murina feae. The sequence continues at coordinate 34,274 of PVJC01008505.1, forward strand.
TATAAGTATCCTATATAATAAAATGGCAATATACAAATTGACCCTAACAGCAGAACGACTGGGAATGACTAGTCACTATGACACATACTGACCACCAGGGGGCAGATACTCAATGCAGGAGCTGCCCCTGATTGTCAGTGTGCTCCTACAGGGGGAGCTCTGCTCAGCCACAAGCCAGGCTGATGGCTGCCAGTACAGTGGTGGTGGTGGGAGCCTCCCCCGCCTCCTCAGCAGCGCTAAGGATGTCCGACTGCAGCTTAGGCCTGCCCGTCGCTGGCAAGTGAACATCCCCCGGGGGCTCCCAGGCTGCCAGAGGGATGACTGACTGCCAGCTTAGGCCCAATCCCCTGGGGAGTGGGCCTAATCCTGCAGGTGGACATCCCCCGGGGGGGTCCCAGACTGCAAGAGGGCACAGGCCAGGCTGAGGGACTCCACTGAGTGCACAGATTTTTGTGCACTGGATCTCTAGTCCTATATAATAAAAGCATAATATGCTAAGTGTCCAGTCGACTGGTAGACCGTTCAACCAAAGTGTAATGTGCTAATGATATGCTAAGGCTGCTCAACTGCTCACTATGACGTGTACTGACCACCAGGGGGGCAGACAGTCAACCGGTTGATCAGTTTCTATGACATGCACTGACCACCAGGGGGCAGATGCTCTGACCAGTAGGTTAGCTTGCTGCTGGGGTCCAGCTGATCGGGACTGAGCAAGACAGGCCGGACATGCCATGGAGCCCTCCCACATTCCTCTCCAGCTGGCCAACCTCCCACAACCCTCTCAGGCCCCAATCATGCACCAGTGGGGTCCCTCAGCCTGGCCTGCACACTCTTGTAATCCGGGACCCCTCAGGAGAAGTCAGAGAGCCGGTTTTGGCCCAATCCCACAGGCCAGCCCAAGAGACTTTACTGGTGCATGAATTCATGCACTGAGCCTCTAGTTTGGTTATAATGGCAAAGCTGTGTTCTGGTACCCAGCATTTTTGTTTTTGTTTTTAATATAGTATAAAGCATACAATAATGCATGCTGATAATGCTAGCCCTGTATGAATGACTAAAGTAGATGCCAACCTTTGAATTCCCAATGAGCAACTCAACTGATGGCTCTAGAACATCATTACTAAAGAGAGTACTCCTTAAATGACTACCTGCTGGCTTTTAACACAATATCCTTATAAATCATTTTTATTTAACTACACAAAATGGTATGTTTTCTAAAATAAAAAGTATAACGCCCAAGCTGGTTTGGCCCAGCAGATAGAGCATCAGCCTGCAAACTGAAGGTTCCTGGGTTCAATTCCGTCAAAGGCACATGCCCAGGCTGCAGGCTCGATCCCCAGTAGGGGGCGTGCAGGAGGAAGCCAATCAATGATTATCTCTCATCATTGATGTTTCTATCTCTTCCTTTCCCTTCCTCTCTGAAATCAATAAAAATATACATATTTTTTAAAAAGCATAACATAACCTAACAGTAATTCTAAATAAATTACAAGCACACTGGTATTTTTATTTCCTTTGCTTTAACTTAGAACTAAATTCATGATTTTTTAAAAGTAGCCTCTAATTTTTTTAAATGAGATGCACTATTTTAAAATAATTACTCCAAATGAGGATGGCAAGAGTAACAAAAAAGCATAAATAAGTTTTGTAAAAATGGAACAGTATTTTATGCTAGATATGACTGTTCTCTTAATTATCCATTCATCTCAGTAATACTCAAAATATACAAGTTTAGGGAACATTTGAAACCTTCCTCCTGGAATATGTTGGCAGTTTGACTCAAACTCATAAAAATTAAAAATAAATAAAATATATAAGTTTTTTACTAACATGAATAAAAAGAAGTTGATAAGACAGTGTCCTCTCAAATAACCTTGAAAACCCTCAGGTTAAAAGAAAAAAATTCCTTCTCTTAACCAGGAAGAAAAGGAAATAACATTACATTTGACAACCTCATCAGCTTTAGATATCAGGAAGGGAAGATGTTTCCATTTGCCAACAAAAAAGAAATAGTTGTTTCCAGTATCTAGTTTCTGAAAATTGACAAAGAACTTTAACTATCTGAGACAGAAGAGCCAAATCAGCAAATGAAATCTCTTCTTGTCATTATTGGAGGAACTGAAATATATGACACCACCATTCATGTCCACAAATATATCTTGATAAAGTATCATGAACTCTGTTAGACCCAAAAATGGGCCTGACCAAGGTGAAGGCATATTAGGTGTCAAACCCATCTACAGGAAGCAGAGAGGCCAGAGAAAGGCAGTAGTATAAGAAACTGAACCGCAAGGAGGGAAATCAAATGCCAAGTTAAGAAAACCTACTTGCAGCTTGTAAAGTTAACACTTCAGCCAGGCTTGTTAGCTAAATATCTGTACAAAATGACAACCAACTCATCTTTTCCTTAGGAGAAAATTAATACAGTCATCTCTTATAATGGACAGAAGTGAGGAAGGATCATCTATTTCACAGAGGAGGAGAACTGAGGACAGAGCAAACTCCTCCTAAAACTAGAGATGTGCAAGTGAAGAGAGGCAAAGAGAATGCAAGTAAATTACGGCAAAATATAAGGAAGAGCCCTGGCCAATGTGCTCAGTGGTTAAGAGTACTGGCTCAGGTTCGATTCCCAGTTAAGGGCATGTACTTGAGTTGCAGGTTCCATTCCCACCTCATTGGGATGCCTTTGGGAAACAACCAACTGATGTCTGTCTCTCATCTCTTTCCTCCCTCTCTCTTTCTCTCTTTCCTTCACTCCCTCCCTTCCACTATCTCTAAAAAAATCAATAGGAAAAATCTCCTTAGGTGAGAATTAACAGAAAAAAAAAAAGGAAGAAAAGCCTTTCTTTAAACCTGTATATTATAATTCCAAAAGGCTATCTAATCTAATAAGAGTAATATGCAAATTAAGCATCACTCCGAGACACCTAAGTCACACCCACCAGCCAAGCCATGCCCACCAGCCAATCAGAGTGGCTGTATGTAAATTAACCCAGCCAAGATGGCGGCCGTAAGCCACGGAGCTGGAACAAGCAGGAGGCTTCCGTTCCACCAGGAGTAAACTGCCTGCCTAGGCCAGCCGGGTCTCTGCTCAAGGTAACAATGTTTTAATTATAGAAGCCATAGAGCTGAAGCAAACAGGAGGCTTTGTGCCTGCCTAGGCCTCCGCTCAAGGCAACAAAGTTTCAATTACAGAAGATAAATAAACCCCAGAAACCTGATTTCAGCCAGCCTCGCTGGGATGTTGGGTCAATGGGAGCTGTGGGCAGCCTTAAAACAGCCCTCAGTCCCTTACCCAGGCTGGCCAGGCACCCCAGTAGGGGCCTGAACCCTGAAGGGGTTGTGGGCAGCCTGAAAATGGTCCTCAGCCCCTCACCCAGGCTGGCCAGGCACCCCAATAGGGACCTGAACCCTGAACGGGCTGTGGCCAGCCTGAAAACAGCCCTCAGCTCCTCATCCAGGCTGGCCACACCCCCAAGGGATGCGGGTTCCCACTGGGGAGCTTGGCCAGCCTGCAAACAGCCCTCAGCCCCTCACCCAGGCTAGCCAGGCACGCCAGCAGGTGGACATCCCCTGAGAGGTCCCAGACTGCGAGAGGGCACAGGCCGGGCAGAGGGACCTCCTCGAGTGCACAAATTGTTGTGCACTGGGCCCCTAGTTGTTAATAAAAACTACCGCTAAATGATACTTTAAAATTTACAAAGTGCTTTCATACATTTTTTCTTTTCTTTTAATCTACTCATACAATTCTGGGAAGTAGGGCGGGCAGATATTACTACAACTCTTCTGACATTTTTTTAAAGCACAAAAAATGTTACAGAAGTTAAGTGACTCATTCAAGGTCACATAAATAGTATGAAGTACAGCCAAGGCTTGACTTCAAGTTCTCTGAATCCAAATACAATGTTCCTTTCTTTTTTATTTATTGTATTTATTGTCTATAATTTTACATATGTCTCCTTTTTCCCCACTTGACCTTCCCCCCAGCCATTCCTATCCTGGGCAAGCCCCCACCATCCCAGTGTCTGTGTCCACTGGTTATGTTGATATGCATGCATACAAGTCCTTTGGTTGCTCTCTAAGCCCCCCTCCCCTACCATTTATCTCTGTATCTATCCCTGTTCATCAAATTATGTTGATCAGTATAACCCACATATGAGCAAGATCATGTGATATTTACATCTTTTCCCTACTGGCTTATTTCGCTTAGCATAATGCTCTCCTGTTCCATCCATGCTGTTGCAAATGGTAAAAGTTTCTTTTTTATAGCTCAATGTTCCTTTCACTACACCTCTATTAAACTAAACTTACTCAAATCCACTGCACGCATTGTAATGAAATTCTGCTCAATCTAGCCATGCACACCTTACTCATTAGTCCTGTAGCCAATCTCAGAATTGTCAATATGGAACTCCTTTCACACTCGAGTAATTTTTACAAAAACCTCATAAAGAAAGGATTTGAGAACTGACTCCTTCTTATAAAATATAACCTTTTCTAACCATTATGATTGTGCCTGATGAATTCAATTTTACCCTTTCAACACTGATGAGCCACTGCTGGTGTTTGTCAAAACTGATAACAAAATATGATGTCCGTGTCCCCATGGCAAATCCCTGTTGTTCCCTCACCTATTTCCATAATGCGTTGTCATTTATAACCTCTGACAGCTGTGCCACATTTTCTACCTTACTTAGAAACCAAGCACAGTGATTTTAGAAGGTTTTGTACTAGAAACTGGTTTCCTAAGGAAAAGATTACCCTCCCTTTCTTAGTGCAGCTAATTCAAGTAAGATGACTCAGTTTCCATGTATTATTTCCTTCACTCCCTCCCTCCCTCCTACTTAGTTTCCATGTACTATTTTTCAGCATAAAAGAAACTTCTTTTCAAAATATTTATCATTTTAACAAATCTTGATTAGTTATGACAAGTAGTACAGTGCAGAATAAAGAGCACTGGAGTTGCCCTAACCCATTTGCTCAGTGGATAGAGCATCGGCCTGCGGAATGAAGGGTCCCAGGTTCAATACCAGTTAAGGGCATGTACCTTGGTTGCAGGCACATCCCCAGTAGGGAGTGTGCAGGAGGCAGCTGATCAATGTTTCTCTCTCATCGATGTTTCTAACTCTCTATCCCTCTCCCTTCCTCTCTGTAAAAAAATCAATAAAATATATATATTTTTAAAAAGAGCACTGGAGTCTGAGCCTACCCCAGACTAACTATATGAACTTAAGTAAGTCAATGTACTTCTCTGGGTCTTTTTGTCCTCTCAAAAAATTAAGAGTGAGCCCGGCTGGTATGGCTCAGTGGTTGAGCATCAACCCATGAATCAGGAGGTTACAGTTCAATTTTCAGTCTGGTCACATGCCTGGGCTACAGGTTCGAGCCCTGGTTGGTAGTGTGCATGAGGTGGCCAATCGATGACTCTCTCTCATCATTGATGTTTCTATTTCTCTCTCCCGCTCCCTTTCTCTCTGAAATAAAAATATTTTTTTAAAAATAATGAGTTCAGTAGCTTTCAGATTTTTTTTTTAAACAGAGGTATCTTTTTTTCTAATATTATGTCACATGGAAATTCAGTATTTAAAAAACCTGGCAAAAGTAAACCCTTCTGGGTAGGAAGTGCAGATCCCCACCCACTTGGCTATTCCTGTCCCCCAACTGCCCCAGCCTCAGACGGCCCATGAAACATGTCTGAAGAACACAATGTAAAAGCCAAGGATGAACTCTTTCATGCCTCTTCTAACTCCGAAAGTCTCAGATCTCATGAATTTTGTTTCATATCATTAGTAAGAAAAATTCAATGAAATATTACTATACTCCTATCAGAATAGCTTTTACAAAAAACCAACTAATAATACCAAGGATTTGGTAAGGATAGAAGCAACTGGAGTTCTCAGACACCGCTGATAGGAATGCAAAATAGTAGTCACTTTGGAAAACAGTTTGGTAGTTTCCTATAAAGGTAGTGGGGGGGGGGGGTGTCCTTCAGCCCAGCCTGCACCCTCTCCAATCTGGGACCCCTCGAGGGATGTATGATTGCCCATTTAGGCCCAATCCCACAGGAATCGGGTCTAAATGGGCAGTCAGACATCCCTCTCACAATCCAGGACTGCTGGCTTCCCACCACTCGTCTGCCTGCCTACCTGATTGCCCCTAACCGCTTCAGCCTACCAGCTTGATCACTCTGTAACTACTCCCCTGCCAGCCTGATTGATGCCTAAATGCTCCCCTGCCATCCCAATTGTCCCTAACTGCCCTCCCCTGCCAAACTGGTTGCCCTCAACTGCCCTCCCTTGCAGGCCTGGTTACCCCCAACTGCCTCCCTCCCTCAGGCCTAATCGCCCACAGCTACCCTCCCCTGCTGGCCATCTTGTAGTGGCCATCTTTGACCACATAGGGGTGGCCATCTTGTGTGTTGCAGTGATGATCAGTTTGCATATTACCTTTTTATTACATAGGATACAGTCACCTGCTCCATTTCTATATATTTACCCAGGTGAAGTGAAAACCTATATTTAAATTAAAACATGTATGCAAATATCTTTTGCAGCTTTATTCATAATTGCCAAAAAGAGTAAATAAGTCAGCCCTGACCGGTTTGGCTCAGTGGATAGAGCGTCAGCTTGTGGACTGAAGGTCCCAGGTTCAATTCCAGTCAGGGGCATGTGCCTTGGTTATGGGCACATCACCAGTGGGAGGTGTGCAGGAGGCAGCTGATTGATGTTTCTCTCTCATCAATGTTTCTAACTCTCTATCTCTCCCCCTTCCTCTCTGTAAAAAATCAATAAAAAATTTTTAAAAAAGAGTAATTCAAATGTCCATCAAATAAACAAATTGTGATCGATCCATAAAATGAAATACTCCTCCACAATGAAAAGGAGCCAACTGCTAATACATAACTAATGTGAATGAATCTCAAAAACATGCTTACACTGAAAACCACAAAACATTGTTAAAAATTAAAGATCTAAATAAATGGAAAGACATCTATGTTCATGAATCAGAAGACTTAATATTGTGAAGGAGATGGCAATACTCCCCAAATTGATTTACAGATTCATTAAAAGTCCTGTCAAAATTCTACCCGGCTTTTTTTCTTTTTCTTTTTTTTTGCAAAAATTGACAAGCTGATTCTAAAATTCATACAGAAATGCAAAGGACTAAAAATAGCCAAAATTAACTGAAAAGGAACTAGATTGGCTGACTATGATTCTCTATTTCAAATCTTACTACAAAGCTAAAGTACTCCAGACAGCATAGTACTGGCATAAAGATAAACATATAAATGAAATGGAATATATCAATGAACAAAATTTAGAATCTAGAAATAAACCCATGCATTTATAGTCTACTGGTCTTCAACAAAAGGGACTAATACAATTTGATGGGGCTACATAATTAGATATCAACATAACAATAAGTATAAATTTGGAACTCTACCTCACAGTGTACACAAAAATTAACTCAAAATGGACCACAGACCTAAATATAAGAGCTAACACTATGAAACTTTTCTTAGAAAACACAGATCTTCTTGACCTTGGGCTAGGCAGTGATTTCTAAGATCTAAGCACAAGCAGTTTTGTTTTTTTAAAAAAAAGATTGCTAAGTTGAACTTTATCAAAATTAAAACCTAGTGTACTTCCAAAGATACCATTAAGGAAATGAAAAGATAACACAGAGAATAAAAGAAAATATCTGTAAATTGTTTATAGTGGTCTCCCTTATCCACGGTTTCAGTTACCCACACTCAACAACAGTCCAAATATATACATGGAAAAGTCCAGAAATAAAAAAAAATCTTAAGTTTTAAATGGCATGTCATTCTGAATAGTGTGATGAAATCTCACTCCATCCCATGCTAAGCTACATGGGACATAAATCATCCCTTTGTCCAGCATATCTATGCAGTACACACAGTATAATAAGCTGTTTTGAGAGAGATACTATAGTCACATAACTTCTATTAGAGTATATTATAATTATCCATTTTTATTAGTACTCTTGTTAATCTCTTGCTGTGCCTAATTTATAAGGTAATCTATTATAGGTTTACTATGTATGCATTTTAAAAATATATAGTATAATATAGAGCTCAGTACTACCTGTGGTTTCAGGCATCCATTGGGGGTCTTGGAACATATTCCCTGCAGACAAGGCGGAACTGCTGTATCTGATAAAGGACTCATATCCAGAATAGATGATGAATGCTTCCAACACAATAACAAAAAGACAAATCCCACTTTCAAAATGGACAAAAGATTTGAATAGACATTTCTCAAAAAAATGACATACAAATGACTAAAAAGCACATGAAAAGCACATCTTCAGTCATTAGGGAAATGCAAATCACAACCACAGTAAGATACTACTTCCCACCCAGAGAATGACTATCAAAAAGACAAATGATAGTTAGGACTGGTAAGGATATACAGAAATTGGAGCCCTCTTGCAGCTACTTTGGGAGAATGTTTGGCAATTCCTCAGATGCTAAGCATCAAGTTACCATATGATCCAGCATTCCACTCCTAGGTATCTATCCAAGAAAAATTAAAACATACATCTACACAAAAACTTATACATAAATGATTATAGCATTATCTATAATAGCTCAAAAGTGGAACAATACAAATGTCCATCAACTGATAGTTAAACAAAATGGGATACATCCATACAACGGGAAATTATTTAACAGTAAAAAAGAATGAAGTACTAATACAAGTTACTACTTGGATCAGCCTCAGTATCATTATACTAAGTGAAAGAAGTCAGCTACAAAAGACCGTATAGTGTCTGATTCTATTTATGCGAAATGTCCAGAAAAAGTAAATCTATAGAAACAAAAAGTAGATTAGTGTTTGCCTGGGGAGAAATTTGGGGGGAGAGAGACAGAAAATGGGAGTGATTGTTCATGGGTAAAAGCTTTCTTTCAGGGGTGATATAAATGTTTTTTAATTAGATTATTTTGATGATGCACAACTGTAAATATACTAAAAACAATTGAATTATATATCTTAAATGGATGAGTTTTTTAATATGTAATTTGTAACTCAAAAAAGCATTATACTAAGAAGACTTTAAAAATTACATACTGTATGATTCTCTTTTATGACACTGTAGAAAAGGCAAAACTATAAGGACCAAAATCAGATTAGTGCCTGCCAGAAAGGGGAGGAGACTAACCATAAAGGAGCACAAGGAAATTTTATGCGGTGGTGAAAATAGTTGATACATTAGTTACACAACTTGTATACATTTGTCACAATTCAAAGAACTGTATACCTATAAAGTAGTCCATTTTACGCTATGTAAATTGTTCCCTGATAAATCTGACGTTTGAAAAAGTTAAGTTTACATTATAGGAGAAGCAGAAAACAATATTGAAAACAAGAGCAAAAGAATAGTGGAAACTTTCAAAATACATCAGAATTAACTCTTATGATCTTAATATGCCTCCTGCGGATATCAATATTGCCTATGATAGAGTGAAAACATAGTCATATACATGAGGACCATGGCAGAACTTCCTCCTCTATATTTTGAGATCAAAGTTTTTTTTAAAGGCCACCCTCAAAAAAGAGAAACTAGTAAAAGTCAACATAAAATTTTAAAATGCTATCTGGCTAAGTTAACTAACTTAGGGGAGAAAATTGATTTAAAATAGGGTCTTGAACTTTTTTGTTGTTGTTGAAACATCTGAGTCTAATCAAAACAGACTATAACCTCTCTCTCTAGACTGTGATATAAAAAAAAGAAAAAGTAAAGCTGTATTATTAATGTATATACAATAATCTGCATGAAGTAGGGGAAGAGCTAAAGAGAAGACTTTATCAGCATTTAGTAATTACTATTCAGGGAGAGAGGAAAAACATTCTGGTAGATACATAATGAATAGAACTCTGCTATTGGACAGAGGTAGCTTATAGGCTTTTACATAACAGAGAAGAATACCCCTCAATGCCATTTGATTCCCCTTGCCTTCCAAAACAACTTTGTAATTTGGTTTTCCAAAGTCTCTGATCCTAAAAGAAGGATGACAACTGTAAATATACTAAAAACAACTGACGGAAACTAGTTTTCACTGCTCCAACATAATAAACTGAGATTCTGGATTACAAAAAAAAGCTCTATGGTTTTGATTAGCATGACTCAATCCTTCAGCACCTGATCTGTGTTGAATGAGTAGATAAAACTATATTTTGTGTTCTGCAAAATTAAGGACCAGATCACAGACTGAAACAGTAACCAAGCTCTTCCATTAACATCCTATCTTTAAAAGGAATATTTGCATTTTTAAAGAATATTCTTTACAGTGGGTAAATAGAAGAACACTACTGTGCTGTGGACAAATTTCTTGTGAACTACAGAATGTCTGTGCTGAAAGAGAGTGGAGGGGGTCTCCTATTTGAGTCTTATTTTACAGATGAGAAGTTAAGTTGCATCTGAGAAGTTGTTATCAGCTCAAGGCTTCAAAGTTAATTAGTCAGAGAGGTGGGTTTTTCATACAGGTCTTCCAACTCCTACAAATCTGTTGTTTTTTTTCCCCATTACACTGCCTACTGCATCACAGAGCAGTAAGAAAGGTTATACAGAATCCCAGCTCTCCCACTGGCTAGCTGTGAGATATTAGGCAAGTTATTTAACATCTCTAAGCCTCATTGTACTCATCTGTAATTAGGGCTGATAATATTTTCTATCAAATGGGTAGGAGTAAATAAAAGAGTGCATATAAAGTGTTTATCACAGGGCTCAAAACACATTAAGTACTCAAAAAATTTTAATGGATCAATTAACACATATTACAATTAAAATATATAATATTTACATTATCTAACCTAATAAAAGAGTAATATGCAAATTAAACATCACTCTGAGACATCTAAGCCACACCCACCAGTCAAACCATGCCCACCAGCCAATCAGAGCAGCTGTATTCAAATTAACCCAACCAAGATGGCGGCCGGCAGCCACAGAACTAAAACAAACAGGAGGCTTTCCATTGTACCAGTGATGGAGTTGAAACTGCCTACCTAGGTCAGCCGGGCCTCTGCTCAAGGTAACAATGTTTCAATTATAGAAGATAAATAAATCCCAGAAACCTGATTCCAGCCAGTCTTGCTGGGACACTGAGTCAATGAGAGCTGTGAGCAGCCTGAAAACGGCCCTCAGCCCCTCACCCAGGCTGGCCAGGCATGCCAGCAGGTGGACATCCCCCGAGGGGTCCCAGACTGCAAGAGGGCACAGGCTGGGCTGAGAGACTTCCCCCACAAGTACTCAAATTTTTGTGCACAGGGTCCCTAGTATCTAATAACCCTAAAACACAATAATGGCATCATGTTATGTAGCTGTACATTCATTTTCATTGTAATTATATCAGAGAAACATTGAGAAGAACAAAGAATAATAAGTAGGCAAAAACAGACACTGAAATATCATTTCCAAACCCTTAATTTATCTTTTTATTAGACTCTAACTAACTTTATGTTCAAGCATCATATATCAAAACTTATCTACTTATAAATAATCTTACATAATATTGAAAGTAACTGGATCCTAATCAAGTGAGAAAACTTTGTATAGTCGTTCTGAACCATAAATCCTAACAAAAAATAATAAACATATTTGCTTAGGAAAACTAATCACCTTTTAAAAACTGTTTATTACTTTTTAAAAAATAAAATTACATATAAGTATCACTTTAAATGTAAGCTATCCATTTTGATATGTAGTACTTTCATCATTATTAATTTTTTTATTTTTATGGTTATTTCCTTTTTAATTCCTGATTCACATAGGATTGCATCTTAAGTTTGTCAAACAAGTACATTTTAAGAACATTTTCTTTTATTATTTTCTACCTTAACTGTCTACATTATGGTTAGAGGATGCGGTCTGAATGTTAGCAATTGTTGGAAATTTGTTGAGACTACTTTTATGACCTGACAGTTGGTCAGTTTTTGTAAATGTTCCAAGTATAACTGAAAATAATCAGCATTGTGCATTTATTAAATGCAGGAATCTATTTAAATGGCAGATCAAGATTGTTAATTTATTACTCAAATATTCTGGCTGATTCCTCACAGCTTCTGATTGTATCTCTCACTGTGGTAATGGACTTGTCATTTTTCTCCCTATAATTTTGTCAGTTAATGTTTTATATATTTTGAAACAGTGCTGCTAAGTACAGATAAATTCATGATTGTTTTATTATCAAAAAATAATAAATAAAAGCTCTTTATTATAATTACAGACTGACAAGAAATTGTAAAAATAATCTAAATATGTCTCATGTATCCTTCCCCCAGTTTCTCTTGATAGTAACATCTTATATAACTATAGTACATTATCAAAACCAAGAACTGATGTGTAAATTAAAATATAATTCACATCATAAAATTACCACTTTAATGTGGGCAAGTCAGTGGTTTTTAATATATTCCTAGAGTTGCACAACCATCACCACTAACTAACCACCTTTTAAAGTCATCAAAACATAATTCTAAAGACCAGAAAATCTAATGTATTCATTTTGTTTATTTGTTTGGGGGGTTTTTTGTTTTGTTAATCCTAACCCAAGCATATTTTTTCAACTGATTCTTAGAGAGAGTGGAAGGGAATGGGGGAGGGGGGTGAGTGCACGAGAGAAATCGAGAAACATCAATTGGTTGCCACCCACACAAGCAAATGGGATTAAATCTGCAACCCAGGTACATGCCCTTGACTGGGAATCGAAATGAGACCCTTTGGTGGGTGAGGGGGTGCTCTAATCACCGAAAAACACAGGCCAGGACTGACATGTTCATCTTTAAAAATATGTTTAACTCAAATCAGAGGTAACTTTACATTTGCATTATTAATAAACCTCTTTGTCAGAGGTAACACTTTCATTCATGCACATCTAAATCAACCTTTATTAAACCCCAGGTAAAACCTTAGCTACTAACGGTACAAAGATTTCATCTCTGCCTTTCAAACAGTTCACTGTCTAAAGAGAGGCAGACGTGTACTTAAATATTTACATTTTATTGTGGAAAGTCCTAGAATAAGACCCCCCAAGGCACTGCCAGCAATACTGGCGAGGGAGTCCACCCTGGAATAAGGAGGTGATTTGCTGAGAGACTGGTGATTGCTGCAGCAAGAGAAAATGCATATGCAGGATGATAGGAAACAAAGCTAAAAGACTATTATTCAGTAGGCCATGGGAAAAGCTGGAAGGATTTTAAAAAGAAATGATCAGAGTTGCATTTTGGAAGCATGTGAAAGGTAGGAATGGGCTCACTGGTCCACGGGAGGGTAAATTGAACCCCATATCTGGCTAGCATAAATGAGAGCCAGGGGAGACAGTGCAGGAGGCTCTGGTGCCTGCCACCACTGAGGCTGCGGTAGGAAGAGGAAGACTGAATTCACTGTGATGCCTACCTATCATGCCTCGCGAACACCTGAGCACTTGTAACTTCTTGCAAGTTCCCATTTCATCCTAACAGAAGAAGCCTGACGGAGTGAGAAGTGGATTCAGCTTTGTCACAGTCCATCCAATAAAATCCTGCTGGTCATTAAAATATTGAAATATTTCTCTACCAGAGAGCAAACAGCCACTGCCCTAAGAGGCTCCTCCTCTCTTCCCTGGAACAACCCTCAACCTCCACAATTCAGCGCTCAATAATGTCTGACCCAGCAGAGGGCCCCAGCCCCAGCTCCAGTGCACTCTAGCATCTAGCAGTCTTGATTGGTGAGGTATTCACAGTGACTCATTGATAGCTGAGTATTCTAAGTATCACTCCCACATGGGGGGCAAGTCCATAGAGATACTTTAAACCCTTAACCCTCTACTATCACACACAGCTGCAACAACCGAAAAACAGATCTCCAATACCCTTTCATTATCCCCAACCCAGATTCTCCCTCCAGAGCCAGCCAGGTATTTCTGCTTAACGCTCCATTCCGACTATTTCTCTGATTTTGATCTTTAGTGTCTCCCCTCAGTCAATTATTTCAATCTCCCTCAAATTTCACTAATTTCAGCTGCCCGGAATAAAGACTTGCCTAGCCATGAGCAGTCACCATGTCCACTCAATGCCTAAGTGTCACACCTGAAGTCACGTAGACATAGAGCCTCATGGGGTCTAATCATCCATTATGAAATAACTAGAGGCCCGGTGCACGAAATTCGTGCACGGAGTGGGGGTGGTGGGTGGTGGTGGTGTCCCATAGACCAACCTGCACCCTTTCCAATCAGGGACCCTTTGAGGGATGTCCGACTGCCCATTTAGGCCCGATCCCACCGTTGGGATCGGGCCTAAACGGGCAGTCAACGTCCCTTTCATAATCCAGGACTGCTG
>PVJC01008506.1:0-48376 GCA_004026665.1 Murina feae
CTCCTCCTCCTCCTCCTCCTCCTCCTCCTCCTCCTCCTCCTTCTTCTTCTTCTTCTTCTTCTTCTTCTTCTTCTTCTTCTTCTTCTTCTTCTTCTTCTTCTTCTTCTTCTTCTAGAATGCCCTTCAGCATTTTAAGTGATCCTGGTTTGGTAGTGATGTACTCCTTTAGCTTTTTCTTGTCTGTAAAGCTCGTCATCTGACCCTCAATTTTACATAATAGCCTTGCTGGGTAGTGTAATCTTGGTTGTAGGTTCTTGCTATTCATCACTTTGAATATTTCTTGCCACTTCCTTCTGGCCTGCATGGTTTCTGTTGAGAAATCAGCTGACAGTCCTATGGGTACTCCCTTGTAGGTAACTGTTTTTCTCTTGCTGCCATTAATATTCTCTCTTTGTCTTTTGCCCTTGGCATTTTAATTATGATGTGTCTTGGTGTGGTCCTCCTTGGATTCCTTTTGTTTGGGGTCCTCTGCGTTTCCTGGACTTGTAAGTATATTTCTTTCACCAGGTAGGGGAAGTTTTCTGACATTATTTCTTCAAATAGGTTTTCAATCTCTTGCTTTCTCTTTTCTTCTGGTACCCCTATAATTCTGATGTTGGTACGCTTAAAGTTATCCCAGAGGCTCCTTACACTATCTTCACATTTCTGGATTCTTTTTTTCTTTTTTCTCTTCCAGTTGGGTGCTTTTTGCTTTTTCATGTTTCAAATCTTTGACTTGATTATTGCAAACCTCTAGTCTGCTGTTGGATCTCTGTATAATATTACTAAGTTTATTGGCGGATTATAGAAAATTCTTGAAAAACCGTAGTTCTGAACTCTATATCCAGTAGTTTGCTTTCCTCCGTTTCTATCATTTGTGACCTGCTTCTTTGTCTCTGCATTTTGGCTGCTTCCCTGTGTTGATAGAGTGGCTTTCTGTTTTAGGTGTCCTATAGGGCCCAGTTATTCAGCCTCCCCAATCACCTGGGCTGGACCCTCTTGTTGTATGCCTTTGAAGGCTGGGTGCACAGTCTTGTTGTAGTTATCACTGGGAGGTATCACTGGGAGAAAATGATCTCCAGGCCTTTCTCCTTGTTGTTTGGGGTTTGGAACTTTTGAAGTTCTGTCCCAGCTGTAGACCCTTAGGTTATGCTGCAGGCAGGCAGGCATACAGCTTGGGTGGGGTTGTAAGTTGGGTGGGGCGGGGTCTCAGAATCACTGGGGTGGAGCAACCCACAATGGCTGCCCCTCCGCCGACTCCACGGCTTCTCCCGGTTCCACGCCCTGGCATCTGCGTGTCCCTGAGTCCCCGAGTCTCCGCGTCGGTGATTGCTGCAAACAGCTCTACTAGAACACCACTCACCTTCTGCCCCGTTGCCCAACAGCCCACATCGCATTCAGTGCAACCCTGGAGTTTATAATCTCCTTCCAAGCCACAGACCCAGGAGCTGCTGCCGCTCCCTTTCGCCTATACCACCTCTGTTTTGCGCTCATCTGTACCTCTCAGTTTTGGTGCCTAGAACTTCTACTCAGTCTCAATGCACTCTTCTCTTGCCTTCTAGTTGTAAAGCTTCCCCTCCCTTGGTTCTGGAGGATGGCCCTTTATCTTTATAGTTGTATTTTTATAATGTAGATGTGGTAGGCTGTGCATTTAGGTTTATACCTCATGCCACCATCTTGGTTCTCTCCCCAGCCAGATTATTTTTAATTTAGAATTGAAATTATTGGCCAAATTATTGATAAAGTCAGAGGAAGAATACATTTCTAGACATATAAAGTCTCTAAACACTACTCACAAACTCTTTCTTAAGAAGCTGTGGATTGCTTCCAAATTTTCCAGCCCACCTGCTTCTTTAGAAAGAGTTTATCAATAGATAAGCAGATAAAAACGCTGTGGTACATTTGCACCAAGGAATACTACCATCAAAAAGAAGGAAATTTTGCCTTTTCGACAATATGGATGGACCTAGAGAGTACTAGTATTATGCTTTGTGAAATAAACCAGTCAGAGAAAGACAAGTATCATATGGTTTCACTTATATGTGCAATTTAATGAACAAAAATAAGAACAGATTCATAGATACAGAAAACATATATCTGCCAGAGGCAACAGTGTTGGGGAAGGGGGGCACTAACAAAAAAGGTGAAGGGATTAAGCTAAAAAGCAAAACTTCCAACACACAAATAGTATTGGGAAAAGGGAGTTGGAGAGGTAGAAGAGGTAAAGGGGGGATAAGTGACAGAAAGAGACTTCACTTAGGATGGTGAACACACAAGACAATATACAGATAATATTAAATTGCACACCTGAAACCTATATAATTTTATTAACCATTGTCACCCCAATAAATTCAATAAAAATTTTTTGAAAGCTTGTGGAAAACGTGGTTCAATAAAACAAGGAAATAAACATGAAAGAGGAAAACATTGTATACAGAAAATAGGGATTTCAACATGGGAGAGAGGTGAAGGGAGTTCTAGGATGACAGATGGGCCTTTGGATGCAGGAACTACCAGTGAGGTGTGTGGAGGAGAGGTCTTAGGGAAAAGGCCCCAAGACTACAAAAGGAAGTGACCTTTCATCTCACCATAGTGACAGAACATTTAGAGAAAAAGCTTCTCAGTACTCATGACATCTAATGATACATTTAGAAAAAATTCCTAAGTTTCAATACGTTAAAAGCTATACAACAGATAAAAATGAGGTAATTATTAATTCAATATAGTGTGTCAAAGAAACAGAAGAACAGTACAGTGCACTATTAGCCCCGCAGCAAACCATATTTATGTAGCCATAAAAATGTAAATACTGAGTAATGCTGTTGCTGACATGTATTCAGGAGAAGAGAGTTAAATCCTCATCTACCATAATTAGAAATTATTAATGTCTAAAATGAAAGATACTAGAAACAAGAGGATATACAAATTATAAAAGGAAAGGGCATACACATCAGAAAAATCAGCTAAAAGTTATGTGTTTGCCTTTGTGACGAGGGAAGAAGATGGTGCTGCATTTTGATATGCTTTACTTTTTTTGCATTACTTTGATAAAATATATTTTCTTTAAAGCAAAGCCAGAAATAATCAGTATAGCATTTTTCAGAAATAATGACATTCCTTGACTCATTCCAGTCAATATCCATTACAAGGCACCTGGTCCATGGGGCTGCAGGACTGCTCCTTCCAGACGAGTTCCAGAGCTGAGGGGAGACTAGGATGGGAGCCTTTGAGAGCCAAGGGGAGGCTAGGATGGGAGCTGGGTGAGGCAAGTTACTGGGTTCTCTTTGTCTTTTTTTTTTTTTTCTGTATAAGGACCCCAGTAAGAATCGCCTCCTATGAGGCTGTTCTAGATGATGCTGCAGGTTCTGCTTTGAGCGTGGATGGTGGAGACACTGAGTTGTTGCCCCAGTAGCTTAGATCAAGAGGACTAGTCACTTCTGAGGCCCAAGGATATAGTCCCCTCTCCCCCCACACCCTACCCCATCCACCCCCAAAGGTTTTCCATCATCTCTTGCTAGTCAGGAAATTGGGTTTTACTTCCAAATTCTCCCACTGTGAATCTTACGTGTTCTCTCTGCTTGGAAATACTTCTTTAAGCAAACCAAAACTGACTGAACTTTTTTTAAAAATGAAGTTCAGGGTATCTCTTTCGGAACCTCTATTTTCCCCTTGAAATTCCAGATCAGAAATGCAAAAAAGACAGAGTAGCGCCAGTGGGAGCAGAAGCAATGGGCTGGCAGAAACTTCCTTTGTGCCTGTATTCAAGGTCTGTGAAGTGCAATGCTGGGGGCCAGTATGCCATTTCCCTGCTGCCAGAGGCTTCTTCACACCAGGGAGGTGTGTGGTGGGATTCAGCCTGGCGCCTGGTAATATGCAGCCAGCTGTGCAGGCCGCGGTCCCTGCTAGCTACTTCGGACCCTCCAAACCTGCCCACCACAGTCCTCGGCGTTGCCTGTGGACTCTTCATCTGCCCTGGCTGCTCTCTACAGGCTCCAGAACCAGTGTAAGCCTCAGGCCCACAGGCTTGGGGGGCCAAGTGGGCGGGGTTTGCCACTGTCAGCACTTCAGGCTGAGTTGTAAGGTCTAAAGGACAGACAGACAGACAGAAAGGCTGATCCTTCTAAACACAGCCTGGGTTGCCACAAAGCCCCCAAACCACAGCCCTCCGGTGTGCATTTGCCTGTGTTCGGTATTTGGGTGTGGTAGCTACAGGCTATTTAGTCATTCGTGTGTGTGTGTGTGTGTGTGTGTGTGTGTGTGTGTGTGACTGTGGCTTTCTGGTTGGCCATCTAGACTCTTACCCAGAGATTCCTGAAAGTTTCAAAGCACCCAGAGGGGCCATTCACAAGTTTTCCTTTTTTGAGAGCTATTTAACCATCACTTGTCAACTGAAGTCAGTGGTTCGTTGAAGTGGGCGGATTCTTACTGTCCTGCAGTCATAGGCGACCCTTCATCACCTGGATCCTGGGATCTCAAGTACATATGACATGTCAGGCAGTATCACTCCCCTCAGTGAGTGAATCATTTATTTTCTTTCTTGGTTTTAAGCAGCAGCAGGCACCCAAGTCTGCATCATACCCAGGTGGCCAGGGCTCCGGGGAAAGTCTCCTGCGCAGTGACTCGCTGCATGGGGGTGCCATGGTGGAGGAGAAACACCACCCCCACGGAGAAAGGCTGTGACAGTGCCTCTTCTATCAGAATCCAAGTCTCCTGCTTTGGTGAGTGTCATCCTCTCAAACTCCTGGGAGAGGGGTTCTGGGCCTGTGCTCACCGAAGCCTCGTGCCCCCTCCAATCACAGAGCCTGAGCCCACCCCCACCCCAGTGTTTCTGTTCATTCCCACTCAGCTAAGGAGTCACAGTGATGGGGAACGTAAATTAGAACTAAATGAGACTGAGACTCAGAGTCCTGGAAGCATGACTGCCCATGAGCATTACTGGCAGTTTTATGTCTCCACGGCCTGGGATGCGGGTTGGGGGCCTCCCACATCAGCAACTCGCAATCGGGCTGATCTGTGCACAGGACAGACATCTGGATCTCCAGAGGCCGGACTCTGCTAGGAAAGAGAGTCACTTCCTCCAAGCTGTGTCCACCTCTAAGAAAAAAAATCACTTACCCACAGTATGCTCAAATTGTTAAAAAGCTCTTCTTTCATGCTTACCCGGAAGAAATCCAAATTAGAAAACTTAAGATGAATCAACAGAGAAGAACAACAGATCAACTTGGGGCTAATATCAGTAGCAGGGAAGACCAATTAACAAATCCCTGCATTGTGCTGTTTACTCTCCTATTCCTGAGGTTAATTATGCGATCGAGTCACAGCTTCTGCCTTGATTACAGGCCCCTCAGGAAATAAAAGCCTGTTTCCACTTTACAAGTGTGTTTGCATTTCTGTCCTGCATTGGTAGCAGGTACTGGGCTCAGCAAATATTGCGTTACACACGGTTATTGTCAAAGGAGAGGGTCTTAATTTAAAGAGCTTCGAGACTAGATGAGTCAACAGAAGCGTAATTCCAACAAGTGCTCACACCCAACTACACATCTTCTCTCTCCCCGCTCTGGACTACGGTCCCTTCTCTCCAGGTGCTTTGGCCTGGAAAATGCCCAGTGACCGGTCTTTTCCTGTGATTTCCTATTGGGAAGAATCAGTAAAATTCGCTGCCTGGTCTTACACATACGTAAAAAAACAAAAACCGTCCCCTGCATTGCCAGGGGATGTTCTCAGGAAGGTCATGGCAGCTTACATGTTTTGAGGGATATTCTTACACAGGCACCTCATAGGAATTAGCTCAAAAAATGTTCACACTAGCAGTAGATGCTATTTATCGTCCTCTCTCCGTTACAGGTGGGGAAACAGGCACAGAGACATTGAGATTATGCACTGCCCCGCCCGTAGCAGCCAGTCAGAGCCAAATTTGAGCTCAGCGGACTGGCTCCAAAGGCTGCACATTAAGCCCTGGGTGTTGTGCTTCTGCCTTCGGGGCCTGACTGGTGCACAGTGTTAGGCAGTGGTTTCATCTAACACTTTGGAGAAGGATGCCTACAAGGTATATTGTGCCACTTGTAAGCTTCAAGTGAGGTGCACAAGCTGCCTCTGCTGCCTGCAATCACTTCTGAGCAGCCTGCCTCACAGTAATGAGACAGAATATACTTTGGTGCCCGGGTGGGGTGGCTCCCTTGGGCGTCACCCCATGCGCTATAAGGTTGCCGGTTGGATTCTAGGCCAGGGCACATGGCCACGTTCCAGGCCCGACCCCCTGTAAGGGACATGCGGAAGGCAGCCAAGCGATGTTTCCTCTCAGAATGGTGTTTCTCTGTCTCTCTCACTCTCCCTCCCTCTCTCAAAAGAAAAAAAAATTTTTTAATTGATTTAAAATCTTTAAAAAAAAGAATATGTATTGGTGTCTTTGAGGGCTGCTGAACGTGTTTCAAACATGTGAGCAGACACCTGTGAGGCTGAGTCCTCCGTGCCTGCTGGAGCTCTGGGCTGGTCCAGGTCAGGCCCCCAGTGAGTGCTTACTGAGGCTGGGCCCCACTTATGGCAACACAGCCATGCCTGGAAGGATGCCCACCTAACTGGCAACATGGGTAAATGAAAAATGGGTTCTTGGCTTTAACAAGGACTCATCACAGACTTCTCTGGATGAAGGTCAATGTATCAAATTCACTTCATATCTTCCTCTTGACGGGAGTGCCTACTGAGAACGGGAGGCAGCAGGTGCCGCAGCTGCGTGTGCAGGCCGCCGAGGCTGGACTGAATCAAGTCCAGGCTCTGCCGCTTTCAGCCAAGCCACCTCAGGTCCACTCCTCACCCTCCCTGCCCGTGGCTGGCCTCATCTGTAAACGAGTATCTACCGCGTAGGTTGCAATGAAGACAAAGTCAGATAATCCAGGAAAGGGACGCAGAGTGGGTCCTGGAACCAGCAGCAGCAGCAGCCTCACCGGGGAGCTCCTGGGAGCGGCAGACTCTCAGGTCCCTCCAGACCTGCCGGATCAGAATTGGTTGTTAGTCCTCCAGGTCATTCACCTAAATGGTCCTTCCTCTCAAATGGTCCTTCTCACTGCACTGTGGGAAGTCACAGAGAAGTGAATCGCATAGTTAACCATTAGCCCTGAGATCGGCGGCCATCAAAGTGCCTGACCTCCTGGTAAAATACTATAATACACAGAGACACTTGAGAAATGGAGCTGAAGCTGCCTTCCCAGAGGAACTGCCGTGCCTCCTTCCGTGGAATGTGAAAACGGGTCAAACAACCTTTGCACTGGGCTAAAGCAACATTGTGCCCAAAGATCTGTTTGCAAAGAGAGCACGAAAGCAGTTGTAAGTGATCACTGCTGGACTGGAAATTCAAAGCGTGTGGGATTCGCATCACTATGCTAGCTTCTCTGCACCAATAGACGCCTTCCTCCTAGTGATGTAACTGTGCCCCCTCCCTTCTCGTAAAGACCCATCGCCATTATTTCCTAATTGGAGCACTATCCGGGCTTCTGCCTGAGTCAGCTTCATTTATACTTTTAAATAATCCTCACCTGAGGACATGTTTTCATTGATTTTTAGACAGAGAGGAAGAGAGAGGAAGGGAGGGTGGGAGGGAGAGATAGAGATAGATAGAGAAACACTGATCTGTTGCCTCCTCCCAGGGATCAAACCTGCAACCGGGTCTGTGCCCTCACCAGCATTGAATCTATGACGCCATGGTGCATGGGGCGACACTCCAGTCTACTGAGTCACACTGCCTAGGGCCTGAATAGCTATTCTTATTGAGCTTAAATACATGCGTATTGCCTCTCACCTTGAAAGGGCTTGAAGTTTTAGGTTAGCCTCAGCATCACCCTTCCAGGAGTAAAGTGTTACGAGGGGAGAACCTAGAAATGAGGGTGGGGCCCAGGTGGACTCCCCTCCCATGTCTTCTCTGTCCCCCCTTCTCTAAATTCTCAGAGAGGCAGGGAGAGCACCTGAAGAAAGTAAGAGCCTCTCTGGGGAAACCAAAGTTGGGACAACAGCTACAAAAAAGTGTGGCTTTTTAATATATATATATTTTATTAATGTTTTACAGAGGAAGGAAGAGGGATAGAGAGTGAGAAACATCGATGAGAGAGAAACATCAATCAGCTGCCTCCTGCACACCTCCTACTGAGGATGTGCCCGCAACCAAGGTGCATGCCCTTTACCGAAATCGAACCCGGGACCTTTCAGTCTGCAGGCTGATGCTCCATCCACAGAGCCAAACCAGTCAGGCAAAAGTGTGGCTTTTGCAACAGGCAGTGATGGGAGCTGGCAAGCCAAGCCTGGTACCGTCACTAAGAAAGCCTTTAAAATTATTATTATTACTTTCAGCACAACCTGAGTCTGCTGCCAGATCCTGGCCGTTCAGTCCAGGGTACAGTTACAGCTCAGAAGTGATGGCGCGCGGTGAGGAGCCCCGCTCCCTCAGAAGCCGTTTGGGACGCAGAGGCTCTGCCCACGAGTGTTGGGAGAGGTTTCACTGTCTACGTATTCAATCTCCCAGGTACTTTGACATTTTACAGCGAGAAATGTACATTAAGCTGTAAACAAATCAGACTTGAAGCCAAGGACATAAGGGAAGACGTAATCAGTGCCCGGAAGCCTGTACCACTGTTAGGTGAGGTCCGATACTTCAGGATTAGTTCCATGCACGAAGGAGATGCACACAGCTGCGCGTGCGGGCTGCTGAGAACGTGTCTTATCGCACTCAGTTTGCAAGGAAATGAAGCAGAAGCCTGCAAGACCGCATTAAAGCTTTGATTTTCCTTTTGGGTTTCCCCTCCATTGTATCTGTGGAGGACCCGGAATGGTTTGATAACTAGAGTTTCTGCCAGTCAATGAATAAGAACGCTCTTATCAGCAGCGTCACACATCAGAAGCGAACTGGGAGCTCAGGGGACAGGTGGGCACGGTGCCCTCCCGCAGAATAGATTTGGAGAAAAAAACCTTGCTCCTTGTCCCCGCCACCAGCCGCCCTGCTGGAACGTGGTTTTCAGGGACCTGGGTTCCAGGTCCAACTGCTGGGAAATGAAGAAACTGAGCTCCCAGAGGAGGAGACAAAGAAATGACACCCCAGGGTTTGCGCCTGCCTGTAAAACCTGCCTTCCCAGCAGCTGAGCTAGAAGTCCTGGAGGAGCCATGCCAGTCACTAAGAAGGTCATGCCCCGCCCAGTTCCAGGGAGATCTGGAAGCCAGGACCCTGAAGGACAGAGACTTGGGACATGGTTTGGGGGGTGGCGGGGACTGAGCAGCATGTGCAGAGGAGTGGAGGCGGGGTGTTTAGGGAAAGCAGGAGAGGAGGATCCCGAGGAGAGAAGGCATGGGGAGCGGTCCTGGTCACCCCAAGTGCTGGGCAGTGAGGGGTGAGCTCTCCTCCTCCCACCCCGCTGGAGTCAAGGATCCCGGAAACGTCCTAGAACCCTGGGTGTGGGGACTGCAGCCACCGGGAGCCTGCAGGGGCCCAGCACAACCCAGTCCAGAAATGGCCCCTCCCCCCAATCCCATCCCCTGCCCAGAGGACAGCAGGGTCGTTAGTCCCTGGGACACTCTCCCACATAGGGGGGAGCGGCCCCGGCACCAGGCTCTGTCTCTTGTGTCCCTGAGCTGCTGCTGGTGCTGCTGGGCCTTTGGAGGAGTGCAGGCCTTTGGGAAAGTGGGGTCCCCGGGCCAGGATACACCAAGCAGTTCTTTCTGCAGCCCTCAGGTCAGCTCGGGGCGGTGGCGTGATGGCACGCCCGCCTTCCAGCCAGGCCTCCTCCCAAAGCACCATCCGGTGCTTCCCGCTGTGTGTGTGCTTTAAGTGCACATTTTACATTTAATTTTCCCAGTGGCTCTTAAGAATTTCGGAACCTCTTGTTGAAACCTAGATAAGGAAGGAGGAGAGGGAATGAAGCAGAGACATGGGGGAGGTGACAGGTCCTCTCCCCTGCGCTGTGAGTGAGGCCTGGCAAACCTCTCCCAGCAGCCACCCTCGCCTCGGCACCACACACGGGGCTGCTTCCTAGGATCGGTCATCAGCCAATATTTCCGAAAGGCCCTTCTTGGACGGCAGGTGAGGGCACCCAAGGTGCTGCCTGGGCATCAGCCGCGCAGCTGACCCGTCATCTGTAAAAGGACCGGGTCCGCTGCCCTGGGTGAGGGCTGGGGCCTGTGGGAGCAAGCACAGCAGCACCAGGGAGACTTGGAGAAGCTAGACTTGCAGAAGGACCCCTCCCCAGGGACCACCAAGGGAGCCACTGCCCCAGGAGTCCCCTCTAGAGAGAGAGGGTCAGAGCTGCAGAGGTGGCAATGGGACAGGGTGGGCCTTGGACATAGAGACACCCCCTGTCCTGAGATTCCCAAGGCCATCCTGATTCTTTTCCGTAAAGCTGTACGGCGTTTCTCTCTCACAGCTTATGTACATGGCTAAACACCCCGAGCTCTACAGAATGGCGTGCTAAAAAGTAATAGGGCTTATGGGAAAAATAGAGCTGTGCAGTCCATAAAAATCTGGGCGATTTAGTAACCAGAGCACTAGCTGGAGCTGTCACAGCCCCAATAAAACCCGAGCCTGGTTATGTCTGTCTTGGCACTTGCACTGGGCATCACCTGCTGTGAATTTTCTGAAACCTTCAAGCCATCCTCCCTCCCTCTCCCCTGGGGCTTCAGTTTCTGCGAGTAAATGCAGGACCTGGGGGTGTTCGCTCCCCCTGGAGGTAAGTTCCATCGAAAGGAACAGTCGGCGTCAGGTTGTGTTTTTAACTTTGGAGGAAACATAATTAAGCGCCCAGGTCTAATTTAGTTCATCAGAAATAGTGATGGTAGATGAACATCTTAAATAGCACCATGACCCTACAATTAGCAAAATCCATTGTACACCTGATGTGAGCAAACCAATTATAAATATGCTTTAATAATAATAATAAAACAACAGGGAAAGTTAACCCCTGACTTGTGAAAAGTGATATTCAGTATTCATTTTGTTGGGTAGGATAATGATATTGTGATTATGTTTTTAAAACCTTTACCTGTTAGCCATAAAGACAAAACAAATATGAGGTAGCTATGTCAACAACATTAAAAGTTGTGAAATCTAAGTCATAAGTATCTAAGGCTTATGGTATTCTCTCTACTCTTGTTTTATTTATTTATTTATTTATTTATTTATTTATTTATTGCAATAAAACAATGGTATCTGCCCTAGCTGGTTTGGCGCATGGATAGAGCGTTGACCTGTGGACTGAAGGGTCCCAGATTCGATTCCAGTCAAGGGCACATGCCCGGGTTGCAGGCCTGATCGCCAGTGGGGAACATGCAGGAGGCAGCTGATCAATGATTCTCTCTCATTATTGATGTTTCTATCTCTCTCTCCCTCTCTGAAATCAGTAAAAATATATTTTTTTAAAATTATTGTACTGCCAGGAAGTTAGGAAGGGCTAAAAAGAAGAGAAAGAGAGAGAGAGAGAAAGAGAGAGAGAAGATACCCAAAATTCTGAGAGCAGGCCAAGTGTAATGCGTTCCCAATGGCCAAAGTTGGAAAAAGTTGAAAATAGAAAGAAAGAAAAAGTACTGTAGACTATACATGAAAGTATAAAATAAATATTCACAATAATATTAAATGGTTGAGTACATAAAAAAGTGGGGAGAAAAGACAACTGTTCTGTGCAGAATTCCAAATTACTTACGGGTTTCTGTGTGATCTGCTCTCAAGGAGGTGGAGTATAACCCCCACGCCCTAGTGTGGGCTGTGCACAGTGACTTCCTTCCCAAGAGTAGAAAAGGAGGGGAACGGAATAACCTTATAAGTGAAGAAAACAGCAAATATTAAACTCAGCCTGGTGGGGATCAAGGTCAGCAGCAACAGGGGTAAGTCATGTTGATACTATGTACCCTTGGTAAATGATAAAAATGCCACTTTACCTCTGTGACCTTCCTGTAACCACAGTCTAATTATGAGAAAAACATCAGGCAAATCCCAATAGAGGGACAGTCTACAAAATACCTGCCCGGTGCTCTTTAAAACTGTCAAGTTCATCAAAATCAAGGAAGCCTGAGAAACTGTCACAGCCGAGGGGAGCTGTAGGAGACTGGATGACTCTAAATGAAACGTGGTGTCCCAGGAGGATGCTGGGACAGAAGAAGGACGTGAGGTAAAATCAACTGAATAAAGGATAGACTTCTGTTAACGGTCGTGTATCAACACTGGTTCATTAATTGTGACAAATGTATCATGCTAATGTAAGATGTTACCAGTAGAGGAAACCGGGTATGGGGGTGTGTGGGAACTCTCTGTACCATCTTCACAATTTTTCCGTAAATCTGAAACTGTTCTAAAATATAAAGTCTATCTTTAAAAATAGGAGCAGATGCCTTAACAAGATATAATTGGCCCCTCAATCATCTTTTGATTTTTAAAAATGTTCCAGCATACTAGCAGCTGAAAGATTTCAGACCAGTGGACCAGATGAAGAGGGATGGGGCTGAATTCACCTCTATTCTCTTATTTTTATTCACATTTTTACCGATTTCAGAGAGGAAGGGAGAGGGAGAGAGAAGTAGAAACATCACTGGTAAGAGAGAATCATTGATCGGTTCCCTCCTGCATGTCTCCTATTGGGGATCAAGCCCATAACCAGGGCATGTGCCCTGACTGGGGATTGAACCCTGACCTCCTAGTTCATAGGTCAAAGCTCAACCACTGAGCCACACCGGCCAGACCATTTTCACTTTTTGAATAGTGTCCTTTGAAGCACAAAAGTTTGAAATTTTGATGAGGTCCAATATATATTATTATTATTTTATTTCTTGAGCTATTGTGTTGTATCTAAGAAACCATTGCTTAACCCAAGGTCATGAAGATTTATACTCATGTGTTGTGTTGAGAGTTTTATAGTTTTAGTTCTTACATTTAGGTCTATAAACCATCTTAATTTTTATGTATGGTGTGAGGTAAGGCTCCAACTACATTTTTTTGTATGTGGATAGCTAG
Organism: Murina feae; assembly: GCA_004026665.1. Taxonomy (NCBI): domain Eukaryota; kingdom Metazoa; phylum Chordata; class Mammalia; order Chiroptera; family Vespertilionidae; genus Murina; species Murina feae. The sequence goes on from PVJC01008506.1 coordinate 12,953, forward strand.
TTCCCTAACATCATCTGTTGAAAGGACTATTCCTTCCCTTTGAATTATCTTGTCACCCTTGTTGATGTAAATATAAGGATTTATTTCTCTTTCCTTGTTTTTTTTAAAAAACCATTTTATTTTCTTGTTACAAAGGAGATATTTGTTCATTGCAGAAGTTTTGGGAAATACAACAAAGAACAAAAGATGCTATATTAAAACCTGCTGTAATCTCATCATCTAGAGCAAGCTAGGTTTTGGAAATCTGGTTTCACAAAATTTTTGAAATATTTTTCTTGCAGATCAAAAATCTGTGGCTAGGAGTGGAGGTGTTGGAGTGGTCTGTGTATCCTAAAAGCTGCATGGGTGTCCTGATGTGCCTGCAGTCAGGGCTGAGCACCCACACTGAGAGGTGCCTTCTTGGCCTGTGCTCAGATGAGCTGCCAGGTGGGGGTTGTGCAGCATCCTGGGAAGTAGGCTCATGCAGGACAGCATCCCTGCAGCCTAATTGCCTCCCCTCCCCCACCCTGCCCCCTGCCACTGCTGCCACTGTTGGAGAAGCACGCCCTACTGCTCCTGCCTGGTGACCCACCAGCCTTGGGGCCAGCCTCCCTCTGTCTATGCATCTGCTGCATCTGTTTGGCTGTTTTGAGTTCTCCCTAGTGGCTCTTTTTCTACATCTAAAATTCACAACCCTCAAGGGAAGGTCTGATTGTGTCAGTGATTCACAATTCGACACGGAGCAACATGAAGTCCTCAGTACAGGTCACTGGAGGTGACCATACAATTTATCATTAAAGTTGGGATCCTTCTGAGAGTGGATGTGAGTGCTGATCATAATTATACCATAATTGATACCTGGAGGAACAGGGTATACTGAGACTGTCCGGGCAGACTCCAGAGTGAGCTCACCCTACTTATAGGCACTGGTCTCTCTTACAATTACTCTAGCGTTTTCCAAAGTAAAATTATATCTTATCTTCCCTCTTCCCACCTCTTGTCTGGTGGTTTATAGTGCACATTAGCATATTAAAGGCCGAGAAGAAATCTGAGTAATTGTATTTAATTTAACATTTTCCATGTTTATTTGACTTTCCTTTATGTAATATGTGTTCCTTTCCAGCATGGATTCCTTCTTTCACCTCTCCTAACTGAGCTCTAGCCAGTTTGTGCATCCCATCTCATCCCCTCAAATTCAGGGGTGGATCAGGGGTCCCGTGAAAGAATTTGGGCAACCGAGAGCCTTGATCCCAGACTTGCACAGAAGCTACCAGGCATGGCCTCTTCCCTCCTCTGAAACACCCGAGGTCCAGGTGAGACCAATGCAGCTGCAAAGGGAAGATCAGCCCAAAGCTACCAGCAGCTTGCTGGAGGGCGGAAGAGAAAGCCTCAGCACCCGCTCCAGCCCAGGGGGCAATGAAAGGAGGGCCTTTGCCAGCAGCTTCCTCCCAGAAATGAAAACGTGGCCATTATCCCGTCCATGACCAGCTCAGAGGCCAGGCATAAGGGAAAACGGGGCAGAGGTAACTCTCCCAGAAAGAAACAGGATCCTTGGGGACCTTGTTGAACTACTGATGGTATCTCAGCTGAATCCAGACCTGCCTTTGGGTTATTAGCCAATAAAATACCTTTCAGTCCCAAGCCTTTGTGCTTTGGGTTCTCTTTCACTTACAATTTTTAAAAAGGGAAAAGCTGACCACAGACCTGTAGACCAGGGTAGTGGGGGCAGGAAGAGGTGTAACACTTGTCACAAATGCAAGTGGCTGCATAGCAGCTGGAGAGGGCTGTGGTCATGGCAGGCGGGGCATACAAGCCCGTGTTTTAGTTTGCCATGTAGCACAAACAATTTCCTGTGGCATCAAATGTATTGCTGCAATATGGCTTCTAGTCGCTGCCAAGTACTCCATTGCATGCAGTTATTACCCATTTACTTAATCAACCCCTACTTTTTCCTTTAAAAATAATGTAAACAGTGCTTTGATGAACATCCTGTGCTTGACTGTTCGTGTCCACCTCTGATTATTTCCTTATGATGCATTCCACGAGCAGTGGAATTGCTAGGTCAAGTGGTACCACATGGTCTTGAAGGTTTCTACCCTTATTGCCAAATCTGCCCACAGGAAGGAGGCTTCCATGTGTACTTTCAACAACGGCAAATGAGGGAGTGTATCCTGCGACGCCACACGTGATCATTTAAAAATCTTTGCCAACTGATGGGTAGCAAATGAGGTCTTGCTGTTCTAATCGCCTTCATTTTATTGTTAATTGGCCATCATTGACTTGTATAGGTTATTCCTAGTCCAAGAACCCAAGAAAGAGCCACAGAGAATGGTGATGACGATTCCAGGCCGTGAGGTCCACAGTGAGAGGCACCTGTGAGCTGAGACATGAAGAGGAAAGAAGGAAAGGAAGAGAGAGAGAAGGAAAAGAACTCAGGTCCTTTCCAGAGGAGGGGAGGCCGGCCACGGCTCCATCCAGCAAAAGCACAAAAACCCAGCGACTGGGGCTCTTCTCTCCATTTCTGAGGCATTCCTGGAGGAGGTGAGGGCCTTGTGGTCCAGGGACGAGGGACCTGCCAGGGACCAAGGGCACCAGGGTGGCTGTGGGACAGAGGGCACTTCCAATCAGATCTACCCCCGCTTCCCCTAGATGGATCACTTGGTGTCTTCCTCTTCCTCTCTCTCTTGAATTAAATGCCATCTCTCATTTCAGAAATAAAATTATTTACTTTTTCCTTTTCTGTCCGAGGAGTGGGTCCTTCAGGCACCTGCCAACCCACTTCTCCCAGACTTCTCTGCCCTGGTCTGCAGTCCTTTGTTTCCAGTTTGAACCCTCTCTCAGGTCACCATTTGCCTGTGGGTTTGGGCTCCTGCACACACATTACCTCCCCCCAAAGGCAATGGAGCCTAAGATTGATTTTTAAAATACATGTATCCCCCCCTCCCCCCGCAACTGCAAAATACCCACAAGAGTGAGGAATAAATAAAACTGGCACATAATTCTACCACCAAAGAGAACCACTATTAACATGACATTCCTCATATCTGGTAGCTTTTTTTGGAATAGACAACTGTCTAATCTTTTCAAAATATGATTTTTAAAGACCCTTCTTCCCAAGTTCTCCGTTACCTACCCTTTACCCTCTTGTTCCAAATAGCATGCATGCTACAGACTTCTGAGCTTACTGGGGAAAGAGAGAGCAACATTAGTGCCTTAGAAACTCTCCGTGATCAACATGAAAGAAATCACTACCCTGACATTCATTTCAAAGATCTTCTTCTTGTACAGCTATGACCTGTCGGATGGCCCTGCTTCCTTAGCTTCCAGGAGGTTATTGTTTCTTTAACAATCATAAATGGAAAATAAGATCTGAGCCATGTAGTCCCAGAGGCTGGGCAATTGCTGGGAGGATGAGATGCCCTACGGAGCAGACAGCAAGGGGACCAAATGCAGGGTCTCCCCTCCACGAGGGTAAAGAGGGAGGTTCCCACACGGGCTCAGGAGGGTTCTCTGGAGGACCCAGCACAGTCTTGGGTCCCAGAGGCAGCAACTTGTTCCGGTAACTTTTTGGATGCCACCTGCCCTGGCCACCTGGGTGACAGAGGTGTTCAAGTGAACAGTTGCTGGTGATGCCCTCAGGACAGATGAGGCAGTCCCAGGTTCAGGAGCTTCTAAAGAGCTGCCGTAGACCAGGCTGCCCCACTTCCTGGCCCCGTGTGGCTCAGAGTCCTGCCAGCAGGCATTTCCTACTTAGTAGCATGTGCTCTGCATCTAACTTGGTCATTTAAAGCTCAAAAAAAAAAATTTTTTTTTTGGGGGGGGCAGGGTTCTGCAGCTACTTTTGGCTCATCTCATTTAATGAGATTTCTTTGAAAAGGCTAATAAAGTTGTTAACCTGACAAAAAACAAAGGTAGTTTTGGCTCCGATGCTTCACTGGCCCTTTAGCCCTCTGCAAGAATACTTGAGAGCAGTGGTTCTCTAAGTGCGGTCCCAGGCAACATCCACTTGTCAGAAATGCAAAGTATGGCTTCTCAATAGAACCACTGCGTGAAAATCAGAGCCCGAGATGTGACTCTGAAAGCAAAAAGCGTTCTCATGGAGCTTTGTTTTGGGAAGACTTGGGAGAAAGGCCTCGCTCACACCTCCGGCCGCAGGGCCCCAGCTGCACCTTCAGATACAGGAGTCCCCCTTCGGCTGTGCTTTCTGAGGTTTCAGTTACCCTCGGTCAACTGCTGCATGACAATGTTAAATGGAAAATTCCAGAAATAAACAATTCATACATTTTCAATTGCCTGCCGTTCTGAGTAGCGTGATGAAATCTCTTGCCATGCAGCGGGGGACGTGAATCACCCCTTGTCCAGCGTCTCCGCTCCAAATGCTCCCGCCCATTAGTCACATAACAGCTATTGTGGCTGTCAGATGGGCTGCCATGGAATCGCAGTGCCTGTGTTCAAGTCACCCTTATTTTACTTAATAATGGGTAACTTTCATTGCAGTATATTCCTGTAGTTGTTCTATTTGATTTTTAGTTACTGTTGTTAACCTCTTATTTGTGCCTAATTTACAAATTAAACTTTATCACAGTTATGTATGTATAGTGTATATGTACATAGTGTATCCGTACATAGTGTATCCAGGGTTTGGTACTATCCATGGTTTCAGGCCACACTGGGAGTCTTGGACCACATACCCATAGATAACGAGGGACCCCTACAATGCCCAGAGCAAGTGGTGGCTTTAACGGGCTCATCTTTGTAAAACTAATGCATCCTTTCCCTGGCTCTTGCTCCTGTCCCCCTCTCTCCCAGCCCCCACCCTCACCCCATCCCTCTCTTCTGGCCTTAACATTTGCTTTTCTTGCCCCTGGATAGCCTCCCCTTGACTTAAGAATGCCACCTAACGGAGACCTGCTAACCCTCCATGGGGCTGACCCTGATTCTCCTCAGCGGGAAGGATTGCTCCCTTTGCTGAACGCCCGTGGCCTTCCCTCTGAACTGTTTCAAAACTCTCAGAGCACAAGGAGAGCAAGATCTGGGCTGGAGTCACCTCTGTCACCCGCACAGCTGTGCCTGTGAGGGAGGATTGAATGCAGGAGCAGTGAGTAAAGAGCGACCGTGCAGAGGGCTGGGGGCGACTCTGAGGGGAGGAGAATGAAAGGCAGCAGAAATAAATCAGCATCTAAATGATGATGTGATAGATCAAGACAAATTGGCCCCCTAGTTTCCAGTTTAAAGATTGATTATCACATTAATGTTGAATTTTATGTAAATGAGCTTATTTCTTCACAGTGGGCATTCGATAAAATATCCCTGCGGAACAGAATATTAGGACAAAAGAACAAGGCTCAATAAAGATGGGGACTCTAAAGGTAAAAACCAACTGCACCCATAAAAACCATCTCTTTAGGATTTATCTCCCTCATCTCAGAGACATTCATCCCTACTTTTCTTTTTGCTGCCTGTACGGTTGCTTCTTTGTGTGATTAACAGTGCGCCCTTCAATGTTCAATTTTCTACCACTTGACCATGCCCCATGCAGCGAGGTTCATCCTTATTCTCCCAGCCTTCTCTGACAATGTCACCTTCTTTCAGGACTATAACCTCTGAATCTCCCAAATCCAGAACAACTGTCCTTGTTCTAGCCTCCGCCTCACCCCCTTGTTGGTGCCCATCCATTGAACTTAGTTCAACATCCAGAACATTTTGCAGAGACTGTTGGAGGGAGGGGAGACCTCTGAGAGCCGATCCACCCTTGCTCTACCAATGTGGGAACCGTAGGATCCTTGTTGTCCCAGCCCAAGGTCCCATCGATCCTGGGACTGTGGACACAGCACATTCAAATTCTAGCCCCTGTTTCCACCAGAGCGAGTGGGATTAGGACCGGCTATGTGTTCAGATGCCCTGTGTGCCTCCATCTGATGCCTGGGCATCCACGGGAGCAGTGCAGAGCCAGCCTGGGGTGGATGCCTCCTGTGTGACAGTGACTTGTAGCTTCACCTCCCTTGGCTCAGTGTCCCTTCCCTGGGAAATCCCTACCTCAAAGGGTAGTGGTGAAGATTCAAGGAGAAAGACAAAGAGAAAGTTTGGCACAATGTCTAACACGTCCTAGTCCACTTCACGAGGCTGGGCTTCCGCTCTGTCGCCTGTATATGCCACCTCATGGCGATCACCCTGATGGCCACACTCCTTCGCTTGTAACAACCGGAGAGCGGAGACTAAATCTTCTAGTTCTAGCTTCACCCTCTATAAATTTTTGCTGAATGAGTGAGTGAATGAATGAACGAATGCAAAAATGACTCCGCCTCCCACCACTCCTATTTCCACATTCGCTCCAAGTCCTGCTGGGTCACCTCTTGGTCTGGCCTTCACCTGTCCCTGGGGCTCTGGTTACTCCTCTCTTCTTTCCTGGTTGCCCACGGCACCTCTTAGCCTCACACCTGGACCTGCAGGTCCCTCCCTTCCCAGGAACAGTGGGAGCCAAGTGCTGAGGCTCAGTGACTCCCTCTGCGAAGGAAAAAGTTCCAGGAATGGGATAAGGCTGCACCGTTATGTCAGTAACCCAAGGCTTTTCTTCCTCCGATCTGACTTCACACAGAAGCAGAAACTTTTGTGAACGTCCTTTGATTTTAAACATTATCAATCAATGTGCATTAAAGAGCTCCCGGTATGCATTTAGCATTTACTACATGCAGAGGCTAAGAAAGAAGGACTGTGTTGATCTGAATGTCAAGTAGGTTTCCTTTGCAATGATCCAATAAAGCATGCCTTCCTTCTTTCTGCTTTCCTGATGACCCAGTCCCTTGTGCACCAAACCTCACCACCCGGAAGGAGCAGGGAGATCAAAGGGCATTGAAGTGGGAGGGTGTGATCATGGTGTGCATTAACAGTTTCATAGCAACTCAAGTCAATAAACACAATGTAGCATTTTGGTAAGAAATAAGCATATAGATATAAATTAAATATAATCAAATCTAAGATTTAAACAGTTATCCATCAATGTTTAACTCTGGTTTCCTTTTGCAGTTTGAAGAAAAATATTCCACCCTTCCATGTTGCTTGTGCCCAATACCAGGCCTTTCAGCTTCCAGTGTGTGAGCTGATGCAAGGAGCAGCGAGGCGGGCAGCCCCTCACAGGCCGGCCAGGAAAGGCTGCAGGGGAGAATTCAGAAGAGAGGAACTTCCAGGAGCACAGGCCCCACCACAGAGCCAGGCCTCGCAGACCCTGGAACAGAGTGCAGGGAATGGCGTGTCCGGGAAAGCTCCAGGACTGGGCTTTCTCACTGCCCTACTCAGCAGGCGGTTATGTCCTCTGCCATCACTGAGCCTCAGCTTCTACTCTTCCTGTTTTTCCAATGACCTCATCACCCCAGCATCACCCTGGCCAGAGGACGCATTGGAGAGCGGGCATTAGAAATCTGCATAGGTTTTGTGTCTTCTGTTTGCATGTAACTGGGGGTCTCCCTTGGCACCTTTAACTCCTGCTATCTGATGTGCAGATGAGTCTTTGCTGCTTCTGGTTCCATTAATCAACTGATGAATCCCCCGCCCCCATCCCACCCCCTACCTTTGCCAGTTCAGTCCTCAGAAAGAGATAAACAAATCTGGGCAGTGGATCACCACTGTCTCTGTTTGGGAGAAGTGTTGCTCCATGCCAACTCAGAGGTCGCTGGCTGACATGGATTAGCCTTCCTCAGGCCAGTGTCTGCTCATCAGCTAATAAAGGATGGAGGACAATGAGCTGCATCTGTCATCTCCCTAACACAGTGCTGTTATGCTGGACACACATCACGACACCCGGCCTTCCACAAAAATGTTTGCAGCTCCTTCCCTACTGCCTGAGACGGTGAGTTCCATCCTGCAGGGTCCGGGGTCTTTTTGCTCCCAATGGTCTGCTCAGTATGTAGCATAAGCCAGTTGGTTCCCATTGAGTTGAGTATGTTTTGGAATGCTGAATGTCACTGGAATGCTTTCTTTGCCTGGCTAAATTCTACACAGTCAAGGTCCAAGCAAGTACAGGTACTTCCATGATGCCTGCATCATGCTGGGTTATTTAAACCTCTGGGTGATTTAAACCTTCTCTTCTGCACAGCAATCGCAGCATTCTCCTTTCATCCTGTAGTTGTTTATTTAGTAGATGTGTGAGCAATTGTCATTCGCAATGGCCCAAACTCTTTGGAATAGCTTCTCCAGACTCTGATAGGTCCTCTTGGCACAAGTCTCCAATTCCCATCACCGAAGGCTCATGGTTCCTAGCCCTTTGTGCTTTGGCACAGGCACTGACCTACCTTCTGCCAGTCAGGCAGGGCTCTCACACAGGTCTTGGGTTCAGATCTAAGTTTCATGGGGGGTTGGGAGGGCGGGGAGAAAAGCAGAACGGGGGCCAGTCATTCTGCTGCTTGATAATGGCAGGTGTGGTGTGGTTGCAGAGCTGGTGGTGGCAGTGATGGCATACTGTCTTGGAGCTTCTTGCCCAATGACATCTACATTGCAATGCCTCCATTTTGGTGGAGTCCTGGAACTTCATCGTAGAATCTCTTTCTTCCCAATGATTTTGTGAAATATAAGTATTATTTAGTTCCTTTCCATTTAAAACTAGCTAGAGTCAGTCATATTGTCTGCAACCAAGAACTTCGACCCACACCTGCCTTTATCCTATCAAACTGAATCTCAGGAAGGCAGGAACTATCCATGTTTCATGTTATATCTCTAGCCCTTAGACCGTGTATAGCACGTAATAGGCTCTCCATAAATGTTTATAGAAGGTATGGAGCAGTGCATTAGTCACCTCTATTGCTTATGGGAGATTTGGATTAGTGAGTTAGTCATCTATAGTGTTATGGAAGATACGGAGCAGTGCATTAGTCATCTATATTTGCTTACAACTCTTTCTAACCATTTAGTATTTTTGTTGAAGACAAACTTTTCTTTTGAGAAATTTTACATTTATATGCTTATACAGATTATTATCCATTCTAGCAACTGTACTGGGCACTGTGCACATGAAGTTGAATAAGATACAGTCCTCATTTCTTTCTCAAACCAGTAGAAGATCCACCGCTCACAATATAAACATGATGTGTGGCCCATGCTTGGAGTGAGAAAAAAGGAAGTGAGGTGATATTGGGCCATCCTAAGATAAACTATGATCAAACACTAAAATTACTCTTTATGGTATTTCTAAAGGATTCCCCATTTAGCCAGCATCTACCCTTGGTTCTTTGTACTGATAGTGAGGAAACCAGCTTGGGCCATCTTCAAGATGCTGATCAGCAAATAACATTAGATGGAGCTTTGGAATTTTTCTTTTTGGAAATGGTGGAATCATGGTCCGGGAATTTATATCTAAAAACATGATGAGGCAGAACTGGAAAGACCTAATTCCATTGAATCTGGGAATCCATCTGGTTTTCCTAGCCTGTCCCTCTCTTTAAACCTCTCCCCTCATAGTCTTGGTGCTGGGAATGGACTCTTCATTCATGGGATTATTGCAAACATCACCCAGAACAAAGCTGCTCTTCTGAAAACTTTCATTTCTTCAGAGTGCCCTGTCGGGATACAGGACTTACAATCAGAGTGGCATGCAGTTGAGGTGACAATGAAGGAGAGGAAATAGTAGCTAGAAAGCAGAAAAGACATAGCTTAATCTGCTGACAAAGCTAGGGTGGTTTTTATGGGTCTCTATTTTCTCTCTTGCCTTGTGAAAACATACTTTCTTTAGCTCTCCTAGAATCCCTAGTCTCCTCAAATAATAGCATTGTTGGCATTCTCTTCTTGCCAGGCACAGAGTAAAGTCTTCCCTGCAGTATCTCATTTAATCCTCACACAAACCTTCTCTGGTGTGTCCCCTAAGCCTGTCGTTACTGCTCAGAGGTATTGAGGAAGAAAACAAGGGGAGGCCACAGGCATGGATTCAAACTCTGCTTGTTCTGCTGCAAAAATTGTGCACTCACTACTATTCTACAGTTACCCAATGCCAAGGAACCTAAGAGTCGGTTCCAGAAACTTCCTCCTGGTTTGTTCAGCCCTTAAAGGGACCGAAAAAACCTTTTGCATCTTTACTGTCCTTCAAAATAGGGTCCCTTCTGATTATTTTCAAGGGCTAAACACCAAAATGTAAAAGTCTACCCATTTTTAATAAACTTATTCCATGGTAGAAAATCACATTGTCCCCACATATGGCTGGTCTTATGAAGTGTGTGTGTGTGTGTGTGTGTGTGTGTGTGTGTGTGTGGCTAGAAGATGGCCTTAGGAGTTTGCAAAATAACATCTCATGTTTATAGTGTTTTGGGTTTACAAAAGGATCATAAATTTCTTATCTCTTAATCTAATCTTTACCACTAAGCTCTGAAATAGGTATCAGTATGATATTTTACATGTGAAAAAACTAAGGCTCAACAAGGATAAGCAACAAGAACCAGAATCCAGCTGGCACAGTCGTCCTCAGACCTGGGGCCCTGCACCGCTACTAAGAAGAACAATAGAGGAGAAAGACCCCACTGAGCTGACTGACCATTGACAACAGGGCTCGGAAAGCTCCACTGCAATTTCCCACAAAAGGATGTCTTCAGAGCAGCCACAATTAACGTTCCAGTGGCACAAACGTTCCTTACAGTAAGTTTCAAAAACACAATAGCAGTCAAATCAAGCAGAAGGATGAAGGGTAATTTCACAATTTAGACCTCTCTTTTTTTTTTTACTTTTTTTTTTGAGTAGCTTCCTGAGTGGATCTATGCATTTGGGGGGCAGCTGTACTCACATGTTCCAGCACTTATCGGCCTCCCCAGACTGTGCTTCCCAGTCCTCGGCTAATTGCTGCCTAGCTCCCCACTCTCTGTAAATGGCAGATGACAAGAGACCCAAGGAACTTCTCATGGCTGTGTCTGTCCATATCAAGAGAAATGAAAATACCAACATTTACATGTTCTGAAATTTGAGGCTTCATTTGCATATTTTTATTGATCCCCCTCCTCCAACACACACACACACACACTAACACACATGTTTCTTTCCAGAAGGAAAATGCATCTATCTGTTGGCACGTACCCACACAGCCATGTGAACTCTCAGACTGGTTTGGCACCCCTGGGAGGCAAAACAGTGTTGGGAAAGCCTGAGAATTGTGTTCATTTTATAGCTTTCTCCACAGCCTTCCTAGATACTGGACTCAAAGCTTACCCAGGGAGTCAGTCCAACAATCATAAGCTGTCATGATGAAGCAGTTTTTCAGATTTGAAAGTTCTCTCACAAGCTAGGGAGAACCCAACTGAAATAAAGGGCAGAAAGAGAATTTATTCCATGTTCTTGGGCTTTTACCTGCTAACTTTTTTGGTAGACAGTTTCTGCACAGGGGTTAGGGGTATCTCTCTCTATGTACTTATTTTCATTTAAATTTTGGGAAGAGGAGAGCCACCACCACCCTCCTTTGGGTGCCCTATCTGGCATCGGGAATTAGGGGAAATCACGGCTAAAACATTTTTAGGAATAAGTATTGGGAAACCGAATTCAAACCAGTTTATTCAACAATAAGTTTTATTATTAATAATATTAATTATTAATATTATTAATAATAAAACTTATTAATAATAATACATTTTTAGTTCATTCATCTGGAGAGTGCAAAAGTAGTGACATTTCAGGCCAGATGCAGGTGGTCATTCAATGTCAAGGCTTGGTCTCCTAGCTCCATCTTTCAGTATTGATTTCTTTCTCAGCCAGACTTTCTTTACCTGGTGGCTCCCAGAAGACCCAAGCTTATCATTTACCAGCTCAGCCACTCAGGTGAAACAAGAACATCTTTATCAATAGAATCTGTAGAAAGTTCTGGAACTAGCTTGGCCCATGTGCCCATCCCTGAACCAATGGCTGCAGCCAGGGGCATAGTATGGGAGGCAAGGCCAGGCCTGAGCCAGGTGCTCACCCTCAAAGCTCAAAATGTGCTTTACCCTCCTGCACATGTGGCCTGAGGGAGGGAGGGATGGTTTCCCAAAGTAAAACACAAGTTCTGTCACCAGAAGGGGGCCTGGATGCTGGTAGGCCAGCGCTGCAAGTGTCCACTACATTTACAGACTCCTCAGGGTAGAGTTAGGATCCCTTGTTTTCTCTGCTTTAGTCCTACCATTCTCCATAAACTGTTTCAAACAGAGGAATCCTATTAAGAGATGAGATGGTCAGCCCTACCTCCCCAGTTAAACTGCCCTAGCCCTTTACCGGCATCATCGACTGGATTACTATTCACTTATATTTACCATGTGATAAAACTGCATAGAACTCAACACGCACCTCCTGGCACCATGGCTCACCAGAGAGCCAGGCTGGGATCCAACACCGTAGCTGTTGATGGGGACCTTTGGAAACTCTCAAAAGAGGACTGTGAGCTCTGCCCTCCGCCCTCAGGAGGAGCATGCAGGTGCCAGGGATGACCACAATCCAGAACTCAACGACAGAGACAGGCTGCTCTGGGAAGTTCTACAAATGATGGAAGGAAGGAAGCTTGGTTGAACACCTACTATGTGCCAGACCCTGCACAAAAGGCTTTTACAGAGGCCTTCCCATGTCATCTTCCCAGTCCTCATGTGAGCTAGCTTTTAGATTTTATTTTTTAGATGAAAGAACTGAGAGTCAGTGAGGTTTGGTACTATTTGTAACTTAGAGAAAGGGGAGGAAAATCTTGGTTAATTCCCAAGATTTGAACTTTTACATGAGGACAGACTGATTTGCTCACACTTTTCAGTGTTGTAAGTCTGAGAGAGCATATGTCCCAGGATTCTAACAGGAAAGAAAAGCTTGTGCTTGACCTTTGAATGGTTCATGCAATCCCAGATCCCCACAGCAGGAGGAGGGGACCGCACATATCCTAGATGGCCGGGGTAGGGTAGTGGTTAGAACTTCAGCCTCTGGAGTCCAACTTCTCAGGTTCAAGTTCTCATGTTGTGAACTCTGTATCCTTCAGCAAGCCATCTGGCCTCCGCCTCAGTTTCTTCATCTGTTTAAGAAAGGATCATATTGATAGTTCCTGCTGTCTTTTCATTTCTAGGATTAAAAGAAATAATGTATGTAAAACACCTTGCAGAGTCCCTGGAATCAGAGTAATGATTCAATAAATATTAGCTTTTATAATAATTAGGGACCATATTGTACAGCCAAAAAGAGGTAACTGTAGATCTAAAGAAAGCTGACTTCACAGGGTGGGAAGCAAACTCCCTAAACTGATTAGTCCTGAAGGTGGCACAAACTGAAAGTATAAATAGAATGGAAAAGGGTTAGATCATGAGCGGGTAACCATTTCTCTACCATAAGCAATGACACACAGGCGGGAAAAATCCATTTCTGGCCGTATGTGAGTCAGAGAAGGCATCCCGGGTGGTGAGGGGGATTCAATTAGTCACTGGTTGCCATGCCAATGCAAACATCACCCTTCCAGCTACTCCCCCACTAACACATTTGAATAAGTAACAATGATAATAGCATGCACTAAAAAGGCTATTTTTTAAAAAATTAAATGTACTTCTGTCAAAAGTCTGGTTTTTAGAAATAATTGCTGTAGGCCAGATAAAGATTTGCATAGAACCCCTAAAACGGGTTGAGCATAATCAAAGAAGAGAAATCTTCAGTGGGTCATTAAGGGATTCTTAGGGGTTTGAGGAGGGGGAAAGGGGGTCCTGCTAATATACCCAGCTTGACTAAATCCCCCTTAGTGGTCTGAACTTGAGCTTGTGTTAGACAGTCCTTGGATTATACTGCCTTGTCCACACCCTGAAGCCTGATGTGTATTCCCGGACTTCATCACATCTTCTTCAATGTCTGCAACATATTCAGTATCTATTCGCATATCTCTAGTTTGGCGATATATATCTAAACAAACAAACAAACAAACAAAAATACCCTTTGATCTAAGAATTTAGTTTCTCAATCTTAAGAAAAACCATAACTGAACATGATCTCACTCATTTGTGGAATATAATAAACAACATAAACTGATGAACAGAAACAGATCCAGAGACAGAGAAGCATCAGTCAGACCATCAAACCTCAGAGGGAAGGCAGGGAAGGGTGGGGGTAAGGGAGAGAGATCAACCAAAGGACCTGCATGCATGCATATAAGCATAACCAATGTACATAGACACCAGGAGGGATGAAGGCATGAGTGGGGGGTGAGAGGCAATGGGGGAATAAGACACATATGTAACACCTTAATCAATAAAGAAAAAATAAAACAAAATGGAATAAAAAGAAAAACCATAACTGACACACAATATGATTGATAATAGTAAAATAAAAGAAATAAAAGCAAAAAATAGAGCCTAAATGTCCAAATTAAATTATTGTGCATCCATATGCTAGAATATGATTAGCTATTAAAAATTGGATGGTAAAACCATTTGATGTTGTGGGAAATTATTATAAATTGTTAAGTGAAGCAAGCAGGTTACAGAGCAGGGGATTAGGTAAAATCCAAAGGTGATGTATGCAAGTTTATGCAAATCTATGCATAAGAAAAACTAGTAGTGTGTTGGTTATTTCTGGATGATACAATTACAGGTGGCTTTTCTTTTCTTTTGTGCCTTTCCATATCTTCAAGAAACACTTTTTATGGTGATTATGTATTTCTTCTGCCATCAGGGGGAAAATCCAATCAATGTTGCACACAGACAACTGAGGGCCTGCTCTGTGTCCAGTGCATGAGAAGGAAAGACTTCAGGGAGGGCTGCACTTGGGTCATCTGTGGCCAGGCCCCGGCCGCACCCAGGGCACCAGAGGTCATATCTGAGATGGCAGCCAAGACGACTAGATTCGAATCAGAGGATCTCAAAGGATCTGTCAGCTCCCTGAAGAGGCATTTCACACCTCCTGAGCCTGGCCTCACCCAGCCCCACTATTAATAGTCTATCGGTGTCTCCAATGGGTCTGCACATTCTGGTCCCAGCGGTGACCACAGATGCTGCCCAAATGGTGAGTTAGTTCTCTCATGGAAGTTTGAAGGAAATCATTAGTGGGCTTGTGGCTGCTCCAAATGGGCTTTTATGACCGAATGATTCCCACCACCACCTTACCTTCTCTACCACACTCCCTTCCCGTTCCCCATTGCCCTAGAAACGCCACATAAAAAGGAACCAGGGAAACTTGTATCCCCAGGACCACAATGTTAATCAATGTGTAAGAACATGATCGTGTTGGTGAGAAAAGTCAGCCTGAGAGATGGAGCTCCCCTTTCTGCAGTATCTCTCAAAGTTCTGCCCTTCAACCACCTGCCCCAAATTTCCTGGCAAGAAAATGCAGAGTCCTGAGTCCACCTTAGGCCAACCAGTATCAGTGTCTCTGGGAGTGGGGAGTGATTCTGTGTCCTCTGGAATTGGAGAACCACTTCCCCGAGAACTGGAAGAGGAAAAGGAAGGGTGCCTGAGCTCCTGGACTGGGCAGTGTGCAAGGACCAGCTCACTGAATCAGGCACTGCATTTTTGTGCACTCAGATCTAAACACACTTGATCATTCATTGAGTGCCGACTATATGCTAGACACACCCCGGTACTTTATACTTGTTATCCTAGGTAATCTTCCCTACCACACTCCCAGAGAGCGTTTCATTTAGATGAAGAAACTGAATAAGAGAGTTTACCTGAAAAGCTGGTAAGAGTCTTTGCCTATGAACTTGACCACTGTAAATCCTCCCTCGTCTCCTCTCCTGTGTGGGTTTCTCTTCTCTCCTTACCAAACCTCAACCTAATACACTTTCCTTGTCTCAAGGAAAGTGGTTTTCTCCGAGATGAAATTGTCAAAACTGTCCCACACTGTATACCCCACGGGTGTCCTCTCTCCTACTCCCATTATTAAATGTTCACCCTCAATGTTTTCACAAGGGAAATGTCTGCTGCATTGCACAGGGAATAGTGTCCAGCTGAGTATAGATTTTGCATTGGGTAGACTTGCGTGGGTCGGTGCTGGTTCCCAGCTCTCTTTCCTCTCTTTCCTCTCTGTCCTCCCAACTGACCTGTGTGTGTCAAAGATGGCTGCCTGCCCCACAGCTGACTGCCTGCCTAGCAAAGAGACATTTTCTGGGCAGCTTTGTAGCTGGGCTTAGTCATGCGGATAGATTCTGGCCTGGGAGTGGAAGTGATGTGTGCAATTTCAAGGCCATCCCTCCATCCTGCTCCTGCCGAGTGGGTATGGTGGTGAGCTATCCCAGACCGTATGGGCAAGTCATCACCCTAGAAGTGACAGTGATAAAATGGAAGGCACCGAGGTCTCAGACAGCTTTGCATAGGCGAGCTGCCGTGGCAGCACAGACATCCAGGGAAGTGAACCTAATGCTCTGTTCAAGCCAGCTGTCATTTGGGGTCTCCCTGCTGCAATAGTCAAACTAGTATCCAGACAAATGCACTGAGCCATTGAGTTCTTTCCCAGGAATTTAGAATGAAAACCCTGGGGTTGGGGTGAGGGAGCAGACAAAGGCCATGTCCAGAGTCAGAGCCTGTCCAGCCCAAAGACCTTGAGTAAACAGAGGGAGCTATAGAGGAGTAAATGTGCAATGAAAAAGAAGCACAGGAGGACTGTCCTGGAGAGTGGCTGCTGCCGTTCTGGATGACGTGCCAGGCCCCAGCCTCATTCCTGTGGGGCCCAGATGTGTCTCTTGCTGTTGAATGCCATAAAATTGCCCTGTGTTCTTTTTACTTGAGTTGCTGTCATGGTTTCTCTTCTTTGCAACCAAGTGAGTTGTAATTAAAATAAAATTCCCTTTATCATTATACTAGAGGCCCGGTGCACGAAATTTGTGCATTGGGGGTGGGTGGGGTCCCTCAGCCCAGCCTTCCTCCTCTCACAGTCTGGGAGCCCTCAGGGGATCTCCTACTGATGGCTAGGGGGAGCGGGCCTCAGCTGCAGTCTGGCTGCGGAGGCTCGGAGCAGGCGCCCCCTGTGTGTGTGTGTGTGTGTGTGTGTGTGTGTGTGTCCACTGGGGGCCTGACCCCAGCCATGCAGTGGAGGCTCAGAGCAGGCGCCCCTCTGTGTGGATCTCTCAGGCTCCAGGCTGCTCCTGCATGCTTGGGGCCTCGCCTTGCCCCTCCTCCTGAGCTGGTGGTGACCGTTAAGGAGTGCCGACCTAATTTTCATATTATATATATATATATATATTACTGTACTATACCTATTACTATACATAATTATTAATATATTACTATAAGTTATATTATTACAATTCTTCAGATCTCAGGTATACATTCCCACACTTAATATTTCTAAAAATGGGATGCACTTGTATCTCACTTTGGACCTCATTACTAATGTTTAATGCAGCAAATGTTCTGTGTATTTTCTCCCTCTCAAAGCTGTCAGTCAATCAGAGCTTTGTCTTATGAACATCCTCTTCATTGTTATGGAAGGTCCCTAAGGGAAGGGCTTTGTTTTAGTGCCAGGACAGTGCTGGGCACAGAGATATTCACTAAACACTCAGTAAATGAGTGACCAGTTAGTCCTGGGTGTCACTGAGTCAGGGAGGAGCAGACGGGAGAAGCCACTCCAGATACAACCCTCAAGACCCGGTATGTTGTCCTGTAGACCTCAGCTCACACTTTCCATGGCCACCTGAGACTTTGGCCCAAGCTGTTTCCAAACCCTGAACACATTCTCTTTGTTAATTTTAAATCCCAACTCCAGCTTCTAAGTCTCCGCCCCAGCACTCCCTCCTCCCAGAGCTTTCTTAGAGAAACACACCTTCATGCATCAACATCTCCGCTGCCTCAGTCCCTCACCTGGCTGTCACTGAATCACCCACCAGGAAAGGCCAGTCCTTGGATAAGTCAGTAGTTGGACCATCAGTGCCTTTGTGTGTGTGTGGGGGGGGGCAGCATCAGAACTTTTCTTGGTGGTCCAGCAGGACGCTCAGACTGGGGACTCTTTCTCTCACCATCCACCTTTCCATCCAGCCCTGGGCATGGTGAGGGTGATCATACTCGCCCAGGGCCTCCAACACACGGCTCTAGGCCAGCGGTTCTCAACCTGTGGGTCGCAACCCCTTTGGCGATCAAACGACCCTTTCACAGGGGTCGCCTAAGACCATCCTGCATAGCAGATATTTACAATATGATTCATAACAGTAGCAACATTACAGTTATGAAGTAGCAACGAAAATAATTTTATGGTTGGGTCACAACATGAGGACCTGTTTAAAGGGCCAGAACTTAGAGAACCACTGCTCTAGGCTGTGGGAATGCAGATAAGCAAAGACAATCCAACATTCGTGGTCAAGGGCAGTTAGCACTGATGAGGTGCTGAGTGCTGCGGTGGGTGTACTGACGTCTTTGCAGACCCTTCTCTCCAAGTACAGTTTGACCCTTGAACGGCATGAAGGAGCACCCACCCATCCTGCCCAGTGGAAAACCCCGATGTAACTTTTTTTTGAAAATCCTCACCGGAGGATATTTTTCCATTATTTAGAGAGAGCAGGAGAAAGAGGGACAGAGAGAAATATTGATTTGAGAGAAACACATCTATTGGGAGCCGGACCAGGGCCTGGGCTGGGAAGAACCTGCAACCAGGGTATGTGCCCTTGACCGGGATGGAACCGAGACCCTTCAGGCCTCAGGGGGACGCTCTACCCACTGAGCAAAACTGGCTAGGGCCGGTTATAGCTCTTGACTCCTCTTAAATTTAAATATAGTTGGCCCTTTGCATCTGCAGATGCAACCAACTGCGAATCAAGAGCAATATTTTCCTTCCTCCGTTAGGAATCCACGTGGGGAATCCGCCGTTGGGAATACGAAGGCACTGCTCTCCGGTGGGTTGAATCTGCAGAGGAGAAACCTGAGGATAGGAAGTCAGAGGCCACGAGGGCCAGCTGCTCCGCCTGGAAACACTTGCGTCCACCCAGAGCAGCGCGGCTCACACCACGTGGTTCAGGCTCCGCTGCGGACCAGGTAGGACCAGGTAGGACCAGGTAGGCTTCCAGCCGGGTGCTGGGGACGCAGCTTAAGTGAGACCGGCCCTGCGCTCCGGGAACCTGAGGTGTCAGAGTGAGGACACAGATGAGAGCCCAGTGCGGGCGGAAGGCTCTACTGCAGGGGCGGGCGGCATGGTGAGCCCTCACTCCTCTCCCAGCCTGGCTGCAGTTTAAGGGGAAGCCGGGGAGCACGGGCCGGGGGAGCACAGGCCGGAGGATTGGGGGCTGCTTCCTGCTCAGGGAGCTCCCCAATGTGGAGAAAGAAAGGCTCCTCACCCTCCCCTCTGCCTTCAGCCTGTGGCCTCAGGCCTGAAAGGCCATGGCACCCAACATGCCGGTGAACTCTTGGCTCCCGGTTTACCCCCATTTAGGACTGGCCTTGGGCGACCTGGGGAGGGAGAGGACGGTGAACCATTTTCCTGCCACTTGCAGAACAATTGGAATCTTAGGCTTCCACGTATCCCCTCTCCCGCCCAGCCCCGACCTCCTGAGAGGGGCCTCCTCAGACCACTCTGACCTCAGAGCTAATACCAACAGGGCAGGGAGGAGGAGCCAGCTCAGGCACATCAGTGCCAGGTCTTGCAGGAGGGTGGAGCAGAGGTATTAGTATCAGGGATTTATTTCCCGTTATTTATTTTTTCATATGCATTCATTGAATTTATTGAGGTGACACTGGTTGACAAAATTATATAAGTTTCAGGTGCATATTTCTGTAACACATCATCTATACACTGTATTGTGTGTTCACCATCCCAGTCAAGTGTCCCTCCACCATCATCTAGCCCCTCATACCCTCCTCCACCTCCCTCGCCACCCCCCCCCCCCCAAGCAATCACCATACTATTGTCTATGTCCATGAGTTTCTCTCTCTTTTTTCTTTTGGGCTCAATCCCTTTACCCCCCAGTCCAGCCTCCATCCCCCTCCCTCCCCTGCCAGATAGCTGTAAGACTGCTGTCTATGAGTCTATCTCTATTTTGTTTGTTAGTTCATTTTATTCATTAGATTCTACCCTGACTGGCTTATTTCATTTAGTATAAGCCTCTCTAGGTCCACCCATGCTGTCGCAAAGGGTAAGATTTCATTATTTTTTCATGGCCAAGTAGTATTCCATTGTGTAAATGTATTACAGCATTTTTATCCACTAATCTACTGATGGACACTTGGACTGTTTCCAATTCTTAGCTATTGTAAATTGTGTTGTCATGAACATAGGGGTGCATATAATCTTTCTGATTAGTGTTTTGGGTTTCTTCAGATATATTCAGAGAAGTTGAATCTTACTGGGTCATAAAGCAGTTCCATTTTTAATTGTTTGAGGTAACTCCATACTGTTTTCCACAGTAGTTTTCCAACCTACATTCCCATCAACATTGCATGAGGGTCCCCTTTTCTCCACATCCTCACCAACACTTGTTTGTTGATTTATTGATGATAGTCAATCTGACAGGTATGAGATGATATCTCATTGTGGTTCTAATTTGCATTTCTCTGGTAATTAGTAACTTTGAGCATCTTTTCATATGTTTATGGACCATCTGTTTGGCCTCTTTTGAGAAATGTCTATTCAGATCTTTTGCTCATTTTTAAGTTGGATTGTTTATTCTTTTGGGGTTGAGCTTTATAAATTTTGGATATTAACCCTTTATCAGATATATTGGCAAATGTGCTCTCCCATTCAGTGGGTTGTCTTTTCATTTTTTGATGGTTTCCTCTGCTGTGCAAAACCTTTTTAGTTTGTTGTACTCCCATCTGTTTATTTTTCTTTTGTTTCCCTTGCCTGAAGAGATAGAGTAGAAAAAATACTAGTATTGCTATGAGAAATGTTCGAGATTTTACTGCCTATGTTTTCTTCTAGGACTTTTATATTTTTGAGTTTAACATTGAAGCCTTTAACCCATTATGAGTTTATTCTTGTGTATGGTGTAAAAAGGTAGTCTAGTTTTATTTTTTGCATGTATCTGTCCAATTTTCCTAATTCTGTTTATTGAATAGACTATTTTTACTCCATTGTATGTTTTTGCCTCTTTTGTCAAATATTAATTGACCATAAAGCTGTGGGTTTATTTCTGGGCTTTTTATTCTGTGCCATTGATCTATATGTCTGTTTTTAATGCAAATACCATGCTGTTTTGATTATTATGACCTTGTAATATAGTTTGATATCAGGTAGCATGATTCCTCCAACTCTGTTCTTCTTAGTATCAGATATTTGTTATCAGTCAGCCTGGTGGGAACTTCAGGAAGGCACTTGTGGGGAGTACTCAGGGGACTGAGGCTGCATGGCTAGGAACTGTCTGCGGCAGGCAAAGCATGACCTCAGACTTGGAAGTGACTTTTACGTGAGGAGTTCCAAGGCTAGTTGTCACCCAGAGGCTCCTACCAGTCCTGGATGGGGTGCTATGTAGCTGGAGCAGGGTTGGAAGGCTGAAGGGGGTGGCGTCCTCAAACTGCCACTTAGAGCTGGCCAGGCAGGTTTACAGAACAATTACAAGGGCTAGTGTAGAGTTTTTTGCATATGATTTGCATATTATTTGCACATGAATAGCCTGTACTTTCTGTTCCCAGGCAATTTTCAAGTTAAATATTAATTGTTGGCATGGGTACCTCAGCAGCTCTCTGAGGGCTGAAGGTGCCAGGAGTGGCCTTGGCCCCTGTCCCAATAACCCTGAATGCTGTGGATCAGAAGAAGAAGTGTGCAGAGTATTGTAAAAGCCTTTGGTATGACCTGAGGGCCTCTAGGAGGACAGAATGTGCTTCAGATGGATTTCTCTGGTAGTGTCTCTCCTCCTAAGGCTTGGGTTCAACATTTGAACAGAACCACACACAGATAATTGTGATACCTTTCTAATGCATCACCTCAGAGGCACAGGTTCTGATTCCCTAGAAGCAATAGATCATGTGATAGGGCAAAAGTTGCAGGATTGGGTATCAGCATTTCCAGGGACACACTTGACTGAAGACAGATTTCTGAACAGAAATTTAGAGCAGACCCAGAACTCAATAAGACAGAGCATCCCTGTTGCCAGCTGTTTTTTTGTGTGGGTTTTTTTTTTTTTTTTTTTTTTTTTTTTTTTTTTTTTTTTTTTTTTTTTTTTTTAGAACAGAAGAAAGTGCTCCAGGCTCAGGAATTGCTGCCATTTGACAATGTGGCTGTGGGCATCACCTGGAGGAGTGGCAGATCCAGACTCCTGCTCAGAAGAACCTGTACTGGGATATAATGTTGGAGAACTGCAGCAACCTGGTGTTAGTGGGTTATCAAGCTAGCAAATCAGATACACTCTCCAGGTTAGATCACAGAGAACCACCATGGACAATGGAAAGTGAAATTCACTTTCAAACCTATTCAGAAATCTGAAAACTTGATGACCATCCCACCAGAGCATGTACAAAATAAAAGCAAGGACAATAAATAGCCTAGAACAATGGCATGAAAAAAATGTATTAAAAAATTCTGTCCATCAGAACAAAACTCAATTTCTGTTACAGCAAAATCATGATATGTTTGACTCACATGGAAAAAGTATGAAAGCAGATTCATCTTTACTTAAATAGAGCAGAAGCTATGAAATCAAGAAGACCAGTAAACTTTCTGGAGATGGGAAATTTTTCTCCATGCTAACTGTGAATGATTACATACTGAAACGAGATTTCCAGAAAGCTGAAAAGTCATCACGCCTAAGTGCCTACTCAGTAAGCATCAGTAATCATAGAAGATAAAGACATGTCGTGTATGCAATAAATGTGGGAAAGTCTTCATGGAGAAGTGTTTGCTCTGTTATCACCAGAATCTTCATATAGGAGAGAAGCCCCATCGATGTAGTCTGTGTGGGAAAGCCTTCTCCAGAAAGGTGACACTGAATGAACACCAGGTGTCACACACAGGAGAGAAATCTCATGAATGCACAGAGTGTGGCAAAGATTTTCTTTAAGAAATCACCACTTAACATACATTACAAAATAGATACAGAAAAAACTGTGTGTATGCAGTGACTGTGGGAAAAGCTTCATCCCTAAGGACAATCTCATGGTCCGTCTACAAACTCATACAGGTGAGAAACCTTCTAATCTAATAAAAGAGTAATATACAAATTGACCCTCACTCTGTTACACCAAAGCCACGCCCACCAGCTAAGCCATGCCCACCAGCCAATAAGAGTGACGATATGCAAGTCAACCCAGCCAAGATGGTGGCTGGCAGCTAGACAGGAGGCCAGCAATGGAGGAAACTGCCTGCATAGGCGGGCTGTGGCCTCTGCTCAAGGCAACAAAGTTTCACTTATAGAAGATAAATAAACCCCAGAAATGTCTTTCCAGCCAGCCTTGCTGGGACCTTGGATCAATGGGAGCTGTGGCCAGCCTGCAAACAGCCCTCAGCCCCTCACCCAGGCTGGCCAGGCACCCCACTAGGTACCCAAACCCTGAAGGCACTGTGGCCAGCCTGAAAATGGCCCTCAGCCCCTCACCCAAGCTGGCCACACCCCCATGGGGTGAGGATCCCCACTGGGGGGCTTGGCCAGCCTGAAAACAGCCATCAGCCCCCAACCCAGGCTGGCCAGGCACGCCAGCAGGTGGACATCCCCTGAGGGGTCCCAGACTGTGAGAGGGCACAGGCCGGGCTGAGGGACCCTCCCCCCCGAGTGCACAAATTTTTGTGCACCAGGCCTCTAGTGTGTATATAACAAATGTGGAAAAGGCTTCAGCCAGAGATGTCTCTCATGATACACTGGATATTTCACATGGGAAAGACACCCTTTGTGTGCTGTGAATGTGAAAAAATCCTAATCCCAGAAGATAGGTCTCATTAAACATGAAATAATTCACATAGGAAAGAGACTATTTGCAATGAATGTGAGAAAGTCTTTCAAGTGAAGTAACTCCTCAATGAGCATCAGAAAATTCACTCAGTCTGGGTGGTACATTTTTCCTCAGAAAGTCACTGGTCACCCCAGGCCAGTGTTGTCCTACAGAAGAAAATTCTTGGTATTACGATGACTCTGTAGGTGCCTTCTGTGGCCTCTCACACAGCATTAATTAATGGGCTCTTAGCAAACAAGAATGCAGTCATAGTGTGCCAGCCTGTGGCCAGATGTGCCCCCCAGGAGGATTTGCACAGGATGAAAACCTTATGAATGCAGTCAATGTTGTCTGGCCTTCAGTGATCAATTATACTTTATTTTATGTCACAATAAACCAATAGGAAAAAATTCAGACACATTCTATGAGTAAAAGATTTGAGCAAAAACTTCTAGCTCAGATTATGGCTGAAAGGTAAGGGTGTTCCAAAAAATGTATACACACTTTGAGTGATTATAAAGTCAGATTATATTAACATACAGTTCATTTTCAAAATTTAAAAGAATCTACAGAAATGAATATATTTTTTTTTTGGCCAATGCTTGTTTTCAAATTTAGGTTTTTTATTTCTTTTTTCTTTTTAATATATTTTTATTGATTTCAGAGAGAAAGGGAAGGAAAGAGAGATAGAAACAACAATGATGAGAGAGAATCATTGGTCAACTGTCTCCTGCATGTTCCCTGGGCATGTGCTCTGACTGGGAATCGAATCATGACCTCCTGGTTCATAAGTCACCATTCAACCACTGAGCAACACTGGCCAGGCCAGTCTTTTTTCTTGATTTTGCTTTCTGACCCACTTGCTGTCAATGATTACAAGTATCTTTTAGGGGGATGGAAGAGAGAGGGCAGTAGAGACCTGGGGGAGGGAGAAGAGTCCCAAGCCCATGGATGGCCATGCCTCTGCCAGTTGGGGTTGGTATACAGGAAAGAGAAGACAGATGGGAAGTTAGCATATGTGGAGAATCAGGAATCTACTACATATAGAACCAATAGGCATGTAAAGCAACTACCCAGCCGGTGTTGCTAGAAAAACTTCCCAGAACCCTCCTGGCCTAGTCAGGGTCATCTCTTTCAGTTTATACAGAGGGCTTTGGGCCAGGGCTCCACTCTAGGCCAGAGAGGCAATGCCAGCAATGAACTGCCAGCCTCATGTCCTCTTTGTCACCAGAGGCCCTGACCACAAGTAGCATGATGACAGGGCACTGATGAACCCTGCCTTGGTTGGAGCAGTGCAAAGGAATGTTGAGCTCATAGGCTCTGAGGCTGAAATGTGCTTGGATTTGGATCCTGTGTCCATATTCTAGTAACTGCAACTTTGGGCAACGATTTACCACCTGTGTGCCTCAGTGTCCTCCTCTGCACAGTGGGGATACCTGGTGTGCCTGCCTCGTGTTGCTGTTGTGGGGGATGGAGCCAGTAACTGTGTATTAAGCACTTGCTTTGGGCCTGTTGGCATATAGACTGTGCAATTTATCTATAGATAATTATGCCCGAGGAGCGGGTCTCAGAGTCCCAGGGTCCCAGGCTTGTACAGTACAAGGCATCCCATGCCATCACTGGATCATCCAGTTCCGCTCAAACATTTTCTGAGGCAAAGTCTCACTAGTCCTGTTCTCCTAAGGGTTGTTGACAGCACATACACTGTAACCACATTAAAAGACCTTTGAGAAGGGAGCTGAGAGATTTTCCAGACAGCATCTTCTGTTCTCATTAGGAGATGGGACTTCCTTGGGCTGCCTCCCAGCTCCACCCTACAAGTGGACCCCAGGCTGTGCTCTGGGGTAGTGCAACCTGTAACTGCCCTTCTCCCTGAGAGCCATTGAAAGATTTCAGATATGTTCTCTCCTGCACCTCCTCTTCCCATGATGCTTAGATCAAGCTTACTGTTGCCCTAGAACATAGTGTGGCCACCAGGCAGGTCTCTGATGAGGTGCAAGGGTTGCCTTGTGGGGTTTTCTATTGTAGCACTGGATTGGGTCCATAGAGACCTCCGGGGAGGTCTGGAGAACAGCCTAACACTAACAAGAGCTACCGTTGTTCAGTGTCCTAGGTACCCTGCTGGGTGCTCCAAATGCATGTTCTCTTTTAAACTTGTGCTCTGAGAGGTGAGTGCCATTATCACCATCTCACAGTGTTGGGAACTGAGGCTGAGAGAGGCTAAGGAATTTGCCCTAAACAGCTCAGCTTTTCCCTGGGGAGACTGGCTGTGACCCGGGTAGGCTGGCTCCAACCCCTGGCTACCCCTACCTGCTGCTAGACCACCTCATATTGGGAAAGGGGTGGATGGCTTAACATGTGAATCCTAGAACCTGCCTGTCTCCATATCTGTAAGCACAGTTTGAGTAGCAGCCAGCAATGGTCTTCATTTCTTTTTGGCTCCCCATGTAGATATGAGGCTTGAATTGTCCTTGGGGTTCCCTTATCTGTAGAGATGCCTTCCTTTTCTGAAGAGATCCCCTTGATACCTGCACTCCCAGGCACCTCAGTCCCTGACAAGGTCACCAATATCTCCCCACTAACAAGCTCCAACCCAGATTTGTCCTCCTCTGTCCACATTATCATCAGGAAACCTGCCCACACATACTCCACCTCAGGCCCACTCTTGGCTGAGTGCCTTCAGCTCCCCAGAAAAATACAGTTTTGAAGGGCTCCCTGGGCTAAGTGACCCAAGAGTTTCTTCCATGACAAAAGATCAGGGCACTACTTAAACTGGTAAGATCACCTCCGGTGGTCATGGCTTCATTGGAGTTACATCTAAATAAGCTCAGCAGAAAAGTCCGGAGATTTCTGCAAAATTCAGCCATGTACCAATATGCTTACAGAGGAGGAATATCATTAGGAAAATGACTAACAAAGTTATTTTCTTCACATCTCCAAGGAAACAGCTCTAGAGTAGGTTTCTTATAGAAAACTTGAGGAGGCTAAAAGTATTAGGAAGCTCACTCAATTCTGACTGTATTGATAATACCCAATGAATGACTGGATCTTTACTTTATGAATCCAAGAGAGGGCACCTGGGGAATGGAGAGCACTTAGTCACTTTCTTATTTACCTGGACAGGGCACAGCTATCAGCTAATGTCTAGCATGGCTGCTGGAGGGGGGCGGTTGGCGGTTAGAAGTTTAAAAGAACCCTTCAAATCCAACTGCACCCCATCACGAGAAATCCAGGAGCAGCCTGGGAAGAATGGAGACCTGGCTGCAACTTATCTCTCTCAACACCATCCAGACCTTACCTTCCTCTCTCTGGCCCTCAGTGTCTGCAAAATAAAGAGATTGGCCTAGATCCTCAGTTTCCAAACTTTTGAAATTGCAGTCTCTTCTCTTAAAAAAAAAAAAAAATTTGTTGTGAACATCCAGAGGGCAAGGCAGATACTAGGGAAACTGTTCTGGCCAAGTTCTCTGGGCTGGTTGGCTCCGAGCCCTAGGGAATCGGGTCATTTTGAGAGCATCTCCCTATCTGATGTCTGGAGAGGGTCCCTCCGCTCCAGGGGAACCACAGGAGACCCTGGTCCTTGGAATTTGGACTTAGTTATGAGAACATGGATTTAGCCCTGGATGGGCGAGGCAGCCGAGTGCACTGTTGATAGAATTCTGTGGTACCTGGAGACAGGGCTCAGCACCAGTGGTGGTTGTCATTGTGGAGCCTGAAAGCCACTTCTGAGTCTTCATCTGGGAAGATCTCCCCTGCCTACTCAGAGGCTAAACAGCCTTCTCCAATGACATCCCCAGCCAGGGACCCACACTAACTGGAGGATGACTAGGGGTGGGGACCATCACGAAAGATCTGGGAGAGGTTGCCACGAGCAGGCCATTATTTTTTGAATTGTCACCACCTTTACTATGGTACAGTGTCTTTTAATGTCCTGGATCTTTAAAACCCAATAATCTCGTTGAAATGGCTTAACTGCTTCCTTCAAGGAGATAAAGTAAATAAAACTGTCATCTCTGTGTCTGCTGTCACTGTATGGATGCAGCATTTCTTTTCTTTTTCTAATAACTGCATTCATTTCAGTTCAGGCCAGTGCATTTAGGCCATGCTGGGGGTGTAGAAATTTGGTAGTTAAATCCTGTTATCTTGACGCCACGGGCAGAAGAAAAGGAGTTGTGATGCTTCAGAGAGGAAAAACACTGTGAGGAGAGAAAAGATTTGTTTTGTACTTTTTAAAAAACCATTTTCAAGGAGTCTTTTTTTAGCACTAGAAGGTTGACAGATGTCCGACTAACAAGAAGATCCTGGTGTGGGGAAGGGATCTAATGAATCCCGTGAAATTACTCTTCACACTGTTGCACACCCCAGCAGAGTAGTAGGTGTATGCTGCTTGTAATCCCACAGATCTGGAATTTTAGCTCAACTCCACGGCTTGCTAGCTGTGTGACCTCAGGCAAGTTACTCATCTTCTGTATGTGTCAGGGTGCTTTGGGCTGCAGATAAGAAAAATACCAACCCTGAGTGACTGAATAATTAAAGCAAATGTTTTATATCCTGTAAGAAGTTCTGATTTTATGTAACTCCAGGGTTGTGGACAGTGTATGTGTGTGTGGGGAGGGGAGGGGAGGATAGAGAGGGAGGAACCGTCATCAATTTGATCAATACCCTTGCCCAACATAAAGGAAGGTCTTTCCAGACCTGAATCTTGGGAAAGATTTCACCATGCATGTTTCTTCCCATCTAATCTCTCTCTCTTTCAAATCCATGGGTGCCCTGTCTTCATCTATCCTCTTCCCTGGGAGACTCCATGTCTCCTCATGGGAGCAAGGTCTACTTCTATCTCTTCCCATGTCTTGCTGGCAGTACCAGGAAGAGAATAGATTCCAGTAGACAGGTGAGAGTCATGGATGG
Organism: Murina feae; assembly: GCA_004026665.1. Classification (NCBI taxonomy): domain Eukaryota; kingdom Metazoa; phylum Chordata; class Mammalia; order Chiroptera; family Vespertilionidae; genus Murina; species Murina feae. The sequence goes on from PVJC01008506.1 coordinate 41,560, forward strand.
TCTGTTGCTGCTCATTCGGCCTATAGTGGCTGCTTCCTCATTGGTTCATCTAAGGTTCACCCCTCACCTGTACAAGGTTTAACTTCCTCTTGAAGGTGACACAGTCTTAACTGTCTAAGAGAAATAACATTGCTCCTATTAGGAGAACTTTGTTCTTGCCCTTTCCATAACCTTAGTCCCTACCATTATTGTGCTAAGAAGCATTTGTTTTTTTTCTTGAATCTGCTATTGTATTACATTACAAGAGACACACACTGACAATGAAATAGCTCTCTCTGTGGTACCCAGAAGGGGTGGCACACACTTGGATTATGTTCTTTTGGATTTTCCTGTTGAAAGAGGAAGGGGGAGGGTTTCCAGTTTATTTCAGTACATGTATTTTTGCTTTTAGTCTGTGAATAAATAATTTCTTTCACAAAAGGTAGAAGTAGGGTGAACATGGGCCTGCTTATGGAGTACCAGAACTAGGGGGCAACTCATGTGGCTTGTACATTTAGGACAAGTAAAAGGAAATACCATATTATCTTGCAAAAAAATAAACTTTCAACCTTCTTCCCCTAAGAAGTAAAAAAAATTAAAGTTATAAATAGTCTTAAAAAGATTAGATTTGCATAGAAAAGGCTTATTTACCAGGAAAACTCAAAAGAAATTAACTAAAAAGCTATTAGAGTTAGTAAAATAATTTTACATAAACAAAAGAGGATATAAACATGAATAATACTCAATTATATTCCTATATACTTAGAATATTCAAGAAAAATACAAGAGACAAATAAACATAAAAGTGTTTGGCCTGGAACTACATTTCTTCTCCATGGGGTTCTGTTAATCAGAAGTAACCATAGATGTTGTGCCCTAAGAAAGGTCTTCCAAGATCCCTTAGACTGGTTAAGTACCCCCTGCTGTATTTTCAGAGCACTCCATATTTATCTTGTTCATTGGAATTACCAATTACCGCTTTAACTTCTATCTTTCTTACTAGCCAGTAAGTGTCTCTACTAGACAGAAGGTAGGTTAGAGGGTGTCTTGCCCACTACTCAATTCCTAGTGCCTTGCACAATATTGTGGAATGAATTTAAGAATTTGCAAGACAGAACATTACTTAGAAAATTCTCCCTTTAGGGAAATGTGTGCGCCCTGTATGAAGAAAAATGTCAAACTTTATGAAAGACCAAAGAAAACTCGAGAAGGAGTGGCTAGGCCGCTTGTTCTTAGATGGGACAACTATGTATTGTATAGCTATCCCTTCTGCTCAAAGCAAGGTATAGACTTAATGTCATCTAAATTCCTCATAGAATTATTAGGGAAAATATTATAGAAATGATTCTAGAAGAAAAAGATCATAAAAGAATATTCTGGAAAACTAAAGTATGAGTTTCCTGTGGGTAGCCTCCTGTATCTATCACTTTTATCTCTGAATAGTCCCTCACACACAGAATGGTGCAGACCCCTGTTTGCTGGTTGTCAGGGGCAGGCCCTCAACAATACCAGAAAGACCCAAGTTGGAAGTCCCAGAGCAAATGAATCTCTGTTCAGTCTTTTATTCCAGAAAGCAGTAGGAATTCAGTGCAAACAGGAACAAGATAGGCTTGTGAATGCTCCTTCAGAGTTTGACACTGATGTGGCAGCTGTGACGGGACAGTCACAATCTGAGACCTGCACAGGGTACATCTGGAGCTCATAAAGTTCTGTGAAATCAGTGATGTACCCTCCCATCCCCCTCCCCTCAAAAGGCCCCTGTCCAGTGGCTCCTCTGGCTGCATCAGCCCCCTCATTGTCCTGCCTCAGCTTACTGTTTCCCTGTTCATTGCTTCCATACAGAACATGCCAGGGCAGCATCTCCTGGCAAGGGGTGATTGCACACCTTGGTTCTCTGGGATGTCTCTATGGGGGTCTTGCTGACTTCAGCAGTGAGTATTTGTAATTCAAGACCATCTCATTCCGGATGGGGACATCCCACCTCCCATTGATATATCTGGCTTCGTTGACTTAGTTATGGTTCTCCATACAATGAATTAAAAAGAGCATCAGGCAATCAAGCATTTATATATCTCATTCCTGAACCAAATAGTCAAGCAATGTTTAACACCAATCTCCTTCACCTCACACGTTATGAGCTCAAATTAGATTTAACTCCCTATAAAAATATACCCATCATGTCACTTTACTTGGCTCCTGAAGTTGGAACATATATTATAACTTACAATACCTAACTTCATCCTCTCAAACTCACTAGAAGAAGCCTCATAATTCTTATAAAGTCTCACCAGACAATTCCAGCAAATTTCCCACTGGATAAGGAACCACAGATACTCCCACCAGCTGCAGTTCTAGAGATATTTTTTAGACTAGGCTAGGAAAATAATTTTTCTCTTTTCAATTTTTGTAGCACAGCAAGAAACCAGGTGGGGGAAATCAAAGGTCCAAGAAGAAAAAAGGGGGTGACGAGTGGGTTCTGAGGCAAAGGGGCCCAAGGAAGCCACTGGGTGTGAAATCCAGGAAGAAAATGCAGGGAGCAGTGGGTGAGATGTGCCTGAGTAATGGGCAGGAGCAGTGGCCACTGCTACTTTGGGTGCTGGTCACAGGGGGGACTTGGGTGAGCCTGGGAAGGCATAAACGAGACTCTGAAGCTTAATTCCATTATTTTCCCTTCACCTTCTCTTGGAGAGTTGTGGGCTGAGAGGCACATCCTCTTGCCCTGTCCTACATACTGTGTTCCCCAGAGCTTGCCCTGACTTCTGCTGTCCTGTGTGTTTGACTTCAATAGATTCTTCTGCAGACAACCCAGTGGAGGTTCATGGGCAACCTCCACTGTCCAGAAGTCCTCACGCTGGGCTCTGTGCCAACTACCTTGGGTATGGTAGGGACTTGATCTGTTCTCACTGTGAGGTTCTGCTGGTTTCTTCCTAAGGAAAAGGGATTTACCAGCTGCCCTAGTCAATTTTTCTCCAGCCATTGCTCCATACTGGTCACATGTTTGACCTCAACTTGCTTCCTTCTCTTCACCTGAAGCTCTCAGAACACTGCCTGCCTGAGGCTGTGCATAAATCAGTGTCCAGCAGTGGTAAGAATGAGCTTAAGAGTTGTAGAACACTGGGTTTATACCCAGGCTGTGCCCTCCATTGGGTGCCTTTGAGGAAGGCATGTAGCCTCTCTGAGCGTGGGTTTACCTATTGACAAAGATGGAACCAGTAATACCTACCACCTGGGATTGCTAGGTGAGGAATAAATGAGACTGTACATGGATACACCTCACACTCAATACTTCTTTAATCACATTCACAAATCTTGTAGGGCAGAGTACAATTTATCATTCCCTCTAGAAAAGTCATCCTAGTTTAATCCTGTGTGTGGTGACTGTATTCTCTCTTCTGCATTCATTCCCTGTAAGTAGGCTAGCGACTTGAGGCAGAAATTGATTGAAACCCACAAAATCAGTCTTAAAGTGCCTAGTGTGGGGCCTCAGATTCTATGGGAGCCCAGCCACTGCTCCCATGTGAGAGCTCAGATACCCATATGGAACAGATGAAGGGAGATAGCAGGTTCCACATTCACATTTGTGCACACAGAGTCACACTGCCAGCAGGTTCAACCTAGAGTGAGAAAACGACTGCATAAGTATGGTCTGTACACACCCCCACATGGATTAAAAATATAGGCAAATGTGTACTTGCCAAAGAAAGGACTGAGCTCTTTTCTTAAAAGACTCTATTTAGACTTGACAGCAAATCCCAGTCTTTGCCAAGAGAAGGGGCCTGGGTTTATATCACCTCTTTCCTACCTGTGAAGGGCTTGTTCTCTACCGCACCTTTGGGCTCAGGCTCAGCTGAGTGTTGGTTTTGACTGGTGAGGGATGCAGCCTCCAAAAAGCTTGTTAATTTCGGAGGTGAAATAGCAGGGTTGACGCTTGTGGTGATTTCCCACAATAAGACCATTGAAAGTGTTCGTGAAAGGGATGACGAGGAGTGGGTTCCAGGGTCTTCTGCACACAGTCATGATGGATCACATTTAACAACCATTTTGTGCCTGTCTCTCTTGGCTTGTCTAGTGGCTTTTCTCTTGATTTCAGGAGAAAATCAAGCCTCCTGCTAAACTCAGGGTGAGAAAGGGGGAATTTATAGGGTTTCAGCCTCCCAAGGGGGGCTTTCCTAAGGATCCAGTGGCCTGAGCTTTCCATGGATCCAGTGGTTGACCAGAGTTTCCTAGAAATAAAAATTACTTGGTAGACGTTTGAAATGGATTCAGTTCCACACACGCCCTGAGTCTTAACCCCATTCTCTGAAGCACAAATATTCAGAGGTGAACTTCGTTAAAGGAGGTTAAGGAAATAGAAGTAGCGTAGCTAAGAGCCCACACCAAGCTATCTTACCGGAGGGCGGACTGAATTGGACATTTCTTACCTTCGTTTGTTTGGTTGTCATTCTTTTCTGGAACGGGAAATTTTCCTATTGATTTTTTTCTCTCTTGGCACAGATGGTTGGGTTGGATTAATGACCACATTCAAACTCAAGTTCATTCCCAGTTACTTGGCTTGATTTCTCATGGGTCGTGGCTTGCCAGGAAGCTCAGAGGTGCTGGGCCAGACACATGGACGGTTGGGTCTGCCCTCATTTCTCATCAGCTTACCTTTCTGGAGTCCATGTAGTAGCTTCATCTCCACTGGTAGCACCCTCTCACTGCAGGGCCCCTAGGGGAAAATCCCCTGTGAGGCTTAGGCAGTGGATAAGTGAGGGCAGGGCTCCCGTTTTCAATGTCATCATTCTCCAAACCTTCCTTGAAGAACCCCAGGACCCAGCCTCTACAAGGATCTTAGTTCTGCTGTCTTTCTCTCTCAGGAATGGAGGAAACTTGCTGTAAGGAACATATCCTAAGACATACCCAGTACTTGGATTTGTTAAAAAATGGATGACCTGAGGCCATCCCGTTACTTTTTAGTACATGCGTCTAACCTGGTGCATATGGGTGCATGTCATCATTTCCCTTTGTTGAAAGCATTCACAGACTGTCCTCCTTTCTTTTTCCCTTCTAGCTGCAAACTGTAAAAGCAAGGAGCCCTTGCTTTTACAAAACCTTTAAAGCCCTGCCACTGTCTACTGGAAAGTGCTAATTCCTGAGTCTCCCGATGATTCTCACCTCTTTGTGGATCACTCAGAGCTTTGGTGCTTTGGGCTATAATCAGTCTTCCTTTTCATCTTTCAACTCTTTCCTGCCTGCGACACATGGTGTTCCCTGCCAGTTTCCACTTCCTCTGCCATCCATCTATATCTACTGGCCTGTCTCTCTCTCCTGCCCTCTCTCTCTCTCTCTCTCTCTCTCTCTATATATATATATATATATATATATATATATATATATATATATATCCATCTCTTTGCTAAGAGTTGAAAAATGCTGATGAGACCCATAAAGAAAGAGCTCCTCCAAGTTTAATATACAGTAAATACACCTCAGTATATACCTGGAATGACATACATTTTCCTCCATCATCTTTCCGTAAGAGAATATAATGATCTTTTCTTGGCCTTTGAGAAGAGATCAGGGAGAGAAGACAATGACAATTTCTGGAGAGCTTATTCAGAGATGGTAGGTCTCTTTTGAAAGGCTAATATCTTAAGTTCATTATTTATTGAGCCTTTTTTTGGGGTGCTGGGTTCTATGCTAGGCTACAGGTTCATAAACAGGTCATAGTCTCTGGGCTCCAGAACTAGCCATAAGTCAAGTGGGTGAGGACTCAAAGCTGAAGACATACTTGGCCAGTTACTGAACTTTTACCAGCTGTTGCAAACTGTTCTAGAGGGAAAACTCAGTGGAAAGCAGACATTCTGCCTGGGGAATCCAACTGGGAGAACAGAAGAAGACCAGTTGGAGAGAGAGGAGGAAAAACTGAGACCAGGTGGGAAGAGAGCAGGAAAAACTGGCAAAATTGGGTTGGGAACCAGTAACCATCACCAGACCATGAACTGAGGGAACTTGTCTATCTTGTTCATCGTTGTGTTTCTAGGGTCTAGAATAATGCCTGAAACATGTCAGGTGTTCACAGAATTATTTGTTAAATAAAAGGATGAATCCCAGTGGCTCATTTCCCTTTCCTTTTTGGCTGCACCATTTGCTGGAAGGAATCCCCATTCCTTCCTGAGATAGGACAATGCCATTAGGCAGGTATATCTTGGGAATTTGTGCCATCTGTTTGGGGCCCCATGAAGAGGGTATGCCAGATGGACCCAAAGTCTATTTTGGTCTTTACTTTGCATGTTTCTTGTTTTTCTGCATACCATGCAGATGGATACTGTCAGGCTATTTATAGCAGGAGTTTGCACACAATAATAGAACAGTTGCTCTAATTCCAATGCCAATTGAATTACTTTTGGCTTTGCATTCTTGAGAGGACCTGTAGCAAACACAGAGTTAAATAGTTGTGGTACCAAGACTGTTCCCAGTTTTAAACCCCTTCCTCAAGACAGTTCTCTCTGAAACATGGGACATAGTGATTTTGCTTTCATGCACTTCTCACGGGTTTTAGAACTAGCACATTACTAAATGCAAAACTTCTAAATAAAGTACACTGCTGGAAAATGTAATAGCATATTAAATATATTCACCATTTTAGGGTTTATAGTAGAAAAATTAAAAATAATTTTATATTCAACAATAGGAGTTCATCTAGAAAATTGTGGTATATTCATATGACATGATACTATCAAAAAGTAAATTCCATGATAATACTTAATAATATGAGAAAAATGGTTATGACACAGTAAGTGAAAATTTGTAGATCATATTATACACATACACATATGTATAGTTCAGGCTTACAAAA
>PVJC01008507.1:0-48400 GCA_004026665.1 Murina feae
CTCTCTCAAATAAGTAAATAATTAAATAAGATAATTGAGAACTATAAATTTAACTCAGAATTAAATTTAGCCTTGGTAATTTGCATTGGTTTTATATGTTGGTTTATTATGGGTTTCATCCTCTAGGTAGGTTTTAAAGAGGTAGCATGGTATAGAGAAAATGGACTTCGGTATCTGTCAGATCTGGGTTTGAATTCTTACTCTACCACTTACCAGTGGTATGACTTTGGGAAAGTTCCAGGATTGCAACTTCCTAATTTCTCAAATGACGATGATAATATCTTCTTTGTGTAGTCTTTAAATTAGAAAGAAATGAAAGAATGCCGGCACAGGACTTAGCATAGCACATCTAGTAGCTGCTCAATCTATAGTAGCTATGGATGATAATCATATTTAAAATAATATGCCTTTGGCACAGGCAAAAGCTTTGTGGCTGTGAAGCTGCTCTCCATTTGCATGGCTTAGGCAGAAGGCCAGGACAGTGGGTGTCCTTTCTGGATCAACCCACTTATACTAATGTCCTCCAGAGGCACTGGCAGATGGGACATGAAAATACCAACATTGTGCCTAGGGGAAGGCATGCAGCCAAATGTTACACTGGATTGAGCATGCTGAAGTGAGCCAGGAAAAACTCGGCACAACACACAAAATCTTGCCATTGAGAAATTCCTCCGAATTTTCTTAGTCCCTGTCTCCTGTGGAATAAAATATTTGAGTTGCTCTGTCCCAGATCTGGCCCCTTTCTTGGCTGCTCAACTGAGTCACTTCTCATTCTGTAGGGAACTGAGCATTGGGGGAGCTAAACTTTTTGGAGTCGCATCTTGGTGCTGGTCTTTGTGTATGAAACATGACAAAGACACAGTTCTGCCCTTGAGGACTTCCGAGTCAGGAGGATACTGACCCATGAGCACCAGAAAGCTGGATACCTCAGGGCCCATCCGCAGGAAGGAGGAGCTAACTCTCCTTCATGGGATGGCTCAGCTAGTCAACTGGGACCATTGGAGGAGGTGACTTTTGAACCAACTCTGTTATGGTATATAGGTTAAGGCGTAACAAGTTTTTAGGTGTGTTATTGTTTGTGGGGATTTTTTGGTTTTGTCTTATTTTTTAGAATACAATATAATGAGCTCACTCTGATGATTTTCAAAACTAAAGAAAAAAAAGTACTTGGTCTCTAAAACCAAGGGAAACATCTTATATAGCCAAAATTTTGCAGAAAATTACAGCCTATTTGCTTTGGGTTGATTCTTGCCTTCTCTCAGTCTGGGGGGTGGGGAAGTAGAGGAGATGGTAAGATTAGGAAAGGGTAAGACTGCAGAAAGTTATCAGCAATTATAATCTGCTGTCCACATTCTCTCTATCCTGCACAAGCCCTCTGTATGTAAATTCAAGTGGAAGTTACTTGACTGTGTTCAAAGAAGAATCTTCTAGTCTTCTTTGAAGCCTACCTATGCCAAATGTCAAACTCCAATAAAGGTAAAAATACAAATGTTTTCTCAACTTTGAATAACTGAGGCCTCCCAGAAATGCTGTCTTTATTCCTTTCTTGCCCTACCCTACAATGAAGCAAAGAGGAAATTTTTATTATTCTTCAGGATAGAATATTCACTCTTCGCTAACTGCCTTCTTTTTCTGTTATGCTTGCCACAGATGGCATTTGGCTATTAACAACTAGGATCCCTCTTCCATCTAAATTTTTATCCCTGGAAATCTTCAACAGCAAGTTGGAGCTGGATGATTAATTTGAAAATAACAATGTGCTTGAGAACAGGCCAGAGGCACACATCAACAACCACAGAGCCCTTAGCTTAAATAAGTGATAAATTACTCATCCCAACCAACATAGACCTACAGTTCCTGCTCTGAATACCAGGAGTGATGACAGGTGCCATGGGTTTCTAGTACTTTTCATGCCTACCTTGGAAAGTAAGGGAAATGGCTGCCTGAGAAAATTAAGATAATTGTATACCGAGTGCTTTTCCTTGGAAAGAAGTTGATTTGTGGCTTCTCTTGATTAATTGGCCTTTTATTTTTCACCTTCTGCCCCTCTCCTCTTGTCATTTACTTGCTTTTTTTTACACCAAAGACATTATGGGTAAAAAGAGGAGATTTTATTTTGAAGAACAATGATCACATTAACAAGGTGACAGCAGATAAGCTAAAAGTCACTCCATTTTCTGCTGGGGAAAAATGTTCTTTGCCACCAAATTGCATTCTGCTTCTCTTTGTCTACTCTCCTTTTACAGGAGGGTGACAGACCTAGCCACTGATGGACTCAGAAGAAATAACTGGGAGATAGGATATACCTTTTATTTATGTAAGAAGGGAAACTTTTGAGTTGGATGATAAAAAAAATGAGTTCCTTTCCTGTTCCACAACATTCTTGTGGATGGAGCTATCTGTAGGACAGTGCCATTTCTCAGCCTTGGTCTAAAGTATCCAGCAGAAAATAACTATGAAATCTAAAAGTTGGTAAAAGGCAAAAATCCAATTCAGTACCATTTAATAGATGTCTAGGCCTGGATCAGATTCTGTAGGTACAGAATATCCCTACATCCTACCCTATATTTGGGGCAAAACCTTGAAGGTATTGAAGCCACATCCAGAGACACAGCCAGTACTCCATGAAATAGCAACCAAACCAAACTGGTATATGGCTATGTCTCCAAGTGTGTCTACTAAAACACACACAACAACAACAAAAAACACACCGCAGGCTTCAAAATGATCAAAGAAAGATTGAATGGGGGATGAAGGAGGTGAAGAGGGAGAGGGAAAGTTACCCAAGGAGGTGAAATTTGAGCTAGACTTTGATGGGCTGGTAGGAATTTGTTAGCCAGGAGAAATATTCTGAAGTTAAACCTCTCTAAGCTGCTTTCTTCTGCAAAATCTCATAGGCTTGTCATGATGTGATGAAAATAAAGTGCATAGCATACTTCTTGGCATATGATAAAGCTGAATATTTACTGTTGTCATTATCATTATTACTGTCATTTCCAATATCATCACATCTCATCATCATCATCATCATCATCATCATCATCATCATCATCAGGATTTGGTGTTGGAAGTGTGTGAGCAAAATCTTCAGTGACTTTCATGGGGAAATGGTACTATCAGTCACAGGTAATTAAAACCCCTGTCCCTCTAATCTTACTCTACTTTTTCTGAGGCTCACCCTCATCTTTCATGTCCTGGCATACTTTGGTTAATATCAGTTCACCTCTGGCAAATGAAAGCAAACTCAACCAAGTATCAAAATATGTTTTTAACCTAACTCCATTTCCCAATATAACATTTTATACACTTGTTTATAATTTTAGTAGTGGGTGGCTATTTGAGTGAAAGTGTAAATATAAAACCAGTAGCTTATGTTAGCATTTCTCTTGGGTCTTTGTTTTCAACATCTTATTTTAGCAACTTCAAAAAATATTCACTCAGGGTATGTTTTTTCTTCCAACCTGTTTGTCCTTCACTGGTTTCATTCAGGTCACAAAGGAAAGGAGGTTCTGGAAAGAAGCAGGCAGAGATTAATGGGGGGAAAGAAGACTAACGTAATACTTTAAACAAAAAAGAATTTTAAAAAACATGCTGTTACAGAATAGAATTGTAGAAATATTAGCAATAAAAATTCATTGTTAAATTATATTTTAAAAAAGAAGCAATGAAACATTTCTTCTAAACTTTGAGAGTTAAAATAGAAAGCTAAGTACTTTTACATCTACATAATCAATGTAATGTGTTTGAGAAGGGCTTGTCCATTTGGCATTGGGGGCTGAGGAGATTTGGGCCCTGTGGTTAGGGAAAAACCAGGATGTTAACATTGAAAGTCATTTAATGACCCCTTATTATGTGCTCAGCAGGACTAGCTAATTGCTCTGTCATAGTTGATACTGCACAATTATTATGCTCGTTCAGTAGACGAAGAAAATCAGGCTTAGAGTATTTATGTAACTTGCCTAAGATTACAGCTCGGATGTTGCAGAGCCAGGACTTGGATCCAATTCTGTCTGATTCCCAAACCTGGGCTTTTTACCACCAGGTTATTCTGCCTGCATGGGTTTGAGAATAATGACCCCAAACTAAACATGTGGGTGGCATTTTTAGGTTGCACAGGTTTAAAAGATTTGCTGTGGCCTGTGCTACAATCTCAGGTTAGGTCACCCAAAGTAGAAGGAAACTCAGTTTTGATTTGAAGGAACAAAAACCAATCCACAGAGATGGCCCCCACAAAAATATGACACTATGAGCTAAGAAGAAAGACAAGGAAGAGAATCAATAGTGTTTTGATTCAAGCCCTTTTACTTTCTCTTTCAATTCCTATAATGATTTTACTTTTTGCTAATTAACTTGACTGCCTGTGACTGATATATTTATTACCCAGCATTGTTTATCAATGACATACTGTTCAAATATTCATTTCCTAGGAAAGTGTTGTAAATGTCTTCTGGGATCATAAAAGGTGATGGTTTACAAGTGCTGGAGGTTGTGGCAGGTTAAGAAGTTACAATGCAGAATTTCCCACACCTTTGCTTGAATGTGTTGGCAATTCAGAGTGAAGAGATAGTGTTTTTCAGTGGTGACAAAGAGGATATTTTGTCTTCTAATTTCTTAACTTCACATCCTGGTGTAGGTGTTTGCAGGGATAATACTTCATCTTATTCAAAGTTTCAGAGCAAAGTAACAAGTAGCAGATATGATTACAGCTTTTCCTGGAGTCACAAAAACCAATTTTTAAATACTCCCTTCTATACTTGGCCATCCTCATAGCACCATCTGCTTTCCAAAATTCCCAAAGCCAGATGCTCTGGATAGTCACCAAGCTGCCCTGGGCCAACACCACCACCTGTTGGCTACAACAGATAATTCTTGGACTCAACATCTTTCTGTGTCCTCTGAGATGATAATGCACATGTCTCTGAAATTCCCTGCACTAGCTGGATAGTTTCAGTCATGCAAAATTGCTTACATTTGTTCATCACACCAAGCTCTCTCACACACCTCCAGACCTATGTATACTGTTTTCTTTCTATAATCTGTTATGACCTGTTTCTCTGGCCAACTCCTAGTCAGTTTGGAAGCTTTGGCTTAAGTGTCACCTTCCTTGAGAAATCTTTCCTGAAATTGCCCAGGATGATTCCCTTTCCATAGCCTATATGTTGTGCATGCCTATATTTCAGTGGTTCTTCTAAGAACAGAGGATGGATTAGTACTCCTAAGGGGATCTGAGCCAAATGGTAGAGACTGAGTATGGTAGAGACAGGGTAGAATTGGGTATGGCCCCAAACTGCCTTCCATAGATCTTAAGGTTTCTTTTTAATCATATGTGTCATCCTAAAATTCCCATAAAATTAACACTATTCTGTACATTATTTAACATAAAATAATATCCCCTAACAATTATTGAGTACAATTAGTGGTCCATAGCTATCCTGTGGCTTCCTGAACCCCCAGTTACAACACATTGTATCTTGGGAGTAGGCGTAAGTCCCTCTGAAAACCATGTATAGTACAGTGTCTTTCTAGTCTGTGATTCTAAGGGCTAGGGACTGGGGACTAAGTCTAATATAATATTTCCTAGTGGAATTCAGATACTAAAAATAATATTTTTGGAGGAACGAGTGAATTTTTCCAGTATATTGGGCATAATAAAGAACCAGTGTTATTAATCCTCTAGTTGTAGATTCCAATGTCTTCATCAACTCACTACTCTTTCTCTAATTTTTCTTGTATTTCACTCGGAACTGGCATTTAAGATTAATTTTTAAAACCATTTTCTTGAGTTATATTAACGTTTATTTGCTACCACTCTTATGCATTGAAAATGCATATTTTCCTGGCAATATTATGGAGGAATTAAACCTTAATGGGCAAACCTGGAATTCTAAATGCCATTTGTAACTTTTTCCATGGGAAAATGTGGCCTGAATTAAAAAGAAAAACTTACAGCCCTGGCCAGTTTGGCTCAGTGGATGGAGCGTTGGCCTGGGGACTGGGGATCCCCAGTTCAATTCCGGTCAAGGGCATGTGCCTTGGTTGCGGGCACATCCCCAGTTGCAGGTGTGTAGGAGGCAGCTGATCGATGTTTCTCTCTCATTGATGTTTCTGGTTCTCTATCCTTCTTTCTTCCTCTCTGTAAAAAAATCAAATACACACACACACATATGTATGTATACACACACACATACTTGCAAATGAACTTGGGAATATTCTGAGGCTAGAGACAGACTTTATCAAACTCCCACATCCTACAGCTTCAGTTTATATGGGTTACTGCCCACAACCTGAGGTAGGGGGAAGGAAGACTAAAGCTACAGACATGGAGTGACATCCCAGAATCACTGGAGTGGGCAGGAGAATCTCAGATTGGTCCTTCTCTTGGGTCTTTCAGGGTTCGGTGGGCATCATAATCAGGCTACCTTTCTCAGGAAGCCAGAAAAATTCATTCTTATAAATGCTACTGACATTTGCAACTCTATGATTCTAAAACTGTCCCCTCTTTGAGACAAATGAACACCTGAGTCATCTGCTATCTCTCCATTTTAAAAAAATCAAATTTATTAAGAAATATTTATGAGTAAAAGAGCTCCCTAGGTGCAAAATAACTTTTAAAATTTATTATAAAATTACTCTTTGTAAACTTCCCATTGCTTCCCCTTTCTTCCTTTTGAAATTAATTACTTGAAACCAAAACCCTTCAAGAAGAGGGCAAACTATGCCTTCATTCTTCTCCATGTGGTAAAACATAGATAATGGACTCTTGGCAAGAAGGGCAGACTTCTTTATTGGCTTCTCTAGTGTAGTACATTATAGGGACCACTGATTCTCCCCATCTAGACATTTCTCTTTCTGTTATTCAATTTGACCCTACCTTATATAATAAAAGCCTAATATGCAAACTGTCCCCTTGGGTGGTCCTTTGACTGGGAGTTCTCCTGGGAGACTGGGAATTTGACCACTTGCTATGATGTGCGCTGACCACCAGGGGGCAGCACGGAACATGGCGGGTGTTGGCATTGCGGCACTTGGCAGTGGGTGGCAGTGAAAGCACTGCTGGCCCTGATGGTCCCTGACGAGAGCAGGTGAGCAGGTGGTGCTAGGCCAAGGCAGGTGTGAGCAGAGTCCTGATAGCCCCACTGATCACCCCACAGATGGCGACCAGCGGTGGCATCAGGGGGAAGGGCCGCCACCTGGCTCCCAGGTGCAGAGGGAGCTAGGTGGGGAGGGGAGGGGAGGACCTGGCCTGATTGATCACCCTGCAGGTGGGGCAGTGGAGCAGGTGACGGGGCAGCACCAGGCCAAAAGGGGTGCCAGGTGGGGCTGGGGGCTGCGAGGCTGGGGGCATGAGCTGGGGCCCGATTTCCACAGGCCACTCGGAGGGACCACACTCGTGCACAAATTCTTGCACTGTGCCTCTAGTCCTTAAATGAAAAACCATCTCCCTTCCCAATTGGCACATAATACTATTTGTATGTCGACTCTGAAATTTTCATTTTTGATTCTACCTAGAAAGCAACTGATGGAGATCCCAGCCTAGGGCCTAAATCCAGTGTCCTGGCCACATTCTTAGACTGGGAAAGCTGTTGTGAAACAAGTTCAGAGCCTGAATAGGGAATAAGGGCAAACAATGGTATAGAGAATGTTTTTTCTTTAACTTACAAAGTTTTTCAGTAAAACAACCTCTTTTCTGGAATGTAATTAGTATGTGTTTAACCACAAATGTAGAAAAATTGCTTAGGATTTGACCAACATATTTTCTCAGAACTACAAAGAAGGTTTCTTTCTTTCTCCTTCTCCTTTATATGCTCCTTATAAAACCTTTCCAGAGTCAACTAAAAGGGAACCCATTTCATTACATACACTTTTACCCAAGAAGTAAAATGAACTAAATTAATTCATTCACTTACCACTATAAATACCAAATGAAAAGGCCATAGATATATAGATGTAAATATTGCCTCTATAATTATTTTTTGTTTGTATAACTAGAGGGCACTGAGAGAAAGAAAAATAAATTATTCCAAGTTCAAAGGTTCCAAGATTTACTAAGAAAATAAGAAAAAGAAAAAAAAAAAAACACCCCAAGCATCCACATGCTAAGATAGCCAAAGAATCTGCCACTATGTTTACTCACCAGCATTTTCTTCAAAACAAATAAATGGCTTTTGTCAAAATTGGTGGGAACTCCAAATGCAGAACATTTTTTCCTATTAAATAAAGTTAGCAATGTTGAAATTTAGACTGCAGGAGCTGATTTCACTGTGTTGAAATTGCAACAACGTACAGCCAAGGTTGAGAACTACTGCTGGAGGTATTTAGTTATAATGATCAATTTTTCCTTTCTTAGATAGTTCATTTGGCTCTAATTTAGTTTATAATCATTTTCTCCCTTTCAAGGCTCTTCATCTATAAGCTTCTTAATTGTGTGGGAAAGGGAAGGTGTACATTTCTTTTCATCTTCTAACCTGTGTCTTGGATGCTTTATCTTCTTAAGAAGACAACCGTGACCATTGTTGTTGAATATTATAAAACTGACACCACATCCTAGCACATTGCAGTTCTTGTTCCATGGCATAACTCCTCTATTTCCTTGAGGGGTTTCTGGGGTTATGTGTTGGCATTTTGTACTCTTAGACACATCATCTCTTCTCTGCCTTTCATCTCCTGATTGTCTCTCAAGGGTGGCTCTGGGCCACTCACCTTGGTGATTCTTTGCCCTAAACCGTGTGACACAACATCAGCCTGACAAGCCTCGGATTGGAGATGGTCTTCTGAGACTGAAGGATATCTCTATGAAGCCTCTCTGAACTGGTACTTTCATGGAGCATAATTGAGATGATGAGAAGACTTTGAACTATCACAATGTTTTGAGCCATCAAAAAGGTTTTATTTCATTTTTAAGAAGGCTTTGGTTTATGATATCTTGCTTAAACTAACAATTCTCAACCATTAGTGTCTGTTTTGATATATGACTAGAAATTTAATTTAAAGAACTTGATCAGTTAGCCTTTTCTGTGTATGAATCACCCCAGTATTTAGTGGCTTAAAATTTAGTGGGTAGTTCTGGTCTGCGCTAGCGGCGGTTGAGTTCTGCAGGGCTTGCTTATGTGTCTGTAATCACTCAGCTGGGGATAGAAAACCTAGGGTGTCCTCATCCATACATCTGGTGGTCAACAAGCTATGGATCAGATTGAGATGGGCAACTGGGTCACATGTGTCTCATTATCCAAAAGGCTATCTCAGTCTTGTTTGTAGAGTGGCATTAAACATGGGTAGGTACCAAGGTCAGCAAAAGTAGAAACTGCAAGGCTGCTGGAGGCCCAGGCTCAGAACATGCACATTGTTATTTCTACCACATTTTATTGGCCAACTCAAGTCACAGTCTTGATGGGAAGAGCTGGAAAGTACTACAGCTATTTTTGAAATCTCCCACAATAACAAACCACCCTTATTCGCAAAACTTTAACGTGTAAATTAAAATGGATGTGGGTTATTTTAGAACAAGACTGTGAACAACTATCTAAAAGGTAGTGTGGTGAGGTGGAAGACCATGAATCTTAGAATCAGACAGACCTGAGTTCAAACTCTATCTCCCAACTTGCTGGGTGGCCTTTAGCAAGTTACTCAGCCTCTCTAAGCATCTGTTTTCTCAACCACAAACCAGGAAGAATAAAAATACTTAATGAACAGAGCTGTTGTGAGGATTAAATGAAATTATGGTGTAATGCCCAACACATAGTAAAGAGCCATTTCATTCTGGCTTCTTTCCCCGTCCCCTTAATTTTTTGAAATTCATGTATAGTGGGCCTAGTAAATCTTTTCTACTCAGAATCAAAGCTGCCCAGTGCCTTTTTCTGCCAGATACCAGCTTTTCTTTGCCTATGCATTGCATATCTTTGAGAGATGACTTTGATATAGAAATTTTCAATTGGGGATCTTGGCAGTGTTCTCAAACATAAGCTTACAGTTAAAAATTCCAAGACAAATCTTAGTTTTGGTGCAACAAATTATTTCACATTTTTAGTTGTGTATAGCTGGTTTTTCTTTATGGTCTGGGTATACTTGGGAATTTTAAAAACACACCATCAGAAAAGAAAGCTTTGAAGTAATAGAAGTTGAGCAGCAATGTGTGGGAATGGTGTTCTTTCAGAAAGGATACATTTACCAGATAAGGTTTTCAAACATATCCCAGGACTCTAAATAGTGAGGTTGGTCTTCGGGGTTTGAGGGGGCTAGATTGGGCAAAACCTCTGCTTCTTCTTTGATGCATTCCATAGGGCTTCATTTTGGCTAAATCATCATAATTCCCACCAAGACAGCACAGAATGATAATGGTTTTATTTATTATTTTATATGCATTGCCAGTATACGCAAAGCTTTATAGCTTGCCATAAATAGAGAGGGATTATCACAGCTGTTACTTATTTTAACAGGTCACAATACAGTAGTTTATGCCAGATGGTTTAGAGAATTTTGAGAGAGAAATTTTATACAGACATCCATATAGATACTAGCTTGGGTAGTTGAGCCCTGAAATTAATTTACATTTGTTATGCTATATAAATAAACACATAGTTACTTATGAATGAGTGAGCCATTTTACAGCAGTGATTTCTTCTAGAAGTCATGAGGTCTCTTATAAGCAGTGGTGGGGCAGCAGCAGTAGTAATGTGCTGCTGCTAGGATAGAGGAGATATATTTACCAGCCACATCCATAGCTATGGAGTGGATATCCAACTTGCTCCACAGAAATATATTTTGGAGGCCAAACTGAGTTTTTATTATTGAAGCCAAAGAGACTAAAGCAGGGAAGCCATCCTAGATAAACATAAGGAAGATGTGTGTATGGCAGAGAGATGAGCTGGAATTGGGATCCCCAAGGTCATCAGCAAAGTCAGTCTGGGGCAAATCACAGAATATATTGCCCTTGCCTGGGCAGATCACAGAACATATTGCCCTTGCAGATACTGAAGTTCATGTGTAGTGGTTAGTTCTGGATGATGAGCAGAAATGGAAAGAAGAAATAAGTACTGATGATCACAAATCATTTCAGAAGGTGTTTTGGTTCTAGATTTCAAAGAGCAATAGATTTCCAGAATGAGAAACTTAGAGAAAACCTTACATATCTCCACCCTTCTAGTCTTATAGATGAAGAAATAGACAAAGAGGATTGATCATTTAGATATGATCATCTTGTTGTTGTTTTTCTTTCAATAAACAAGTAAAATCAGGCTGTCATGGTATTTGGACTTTGTCAACCTCTTCCAGTCTCTCTCCCCTTGATCCACCCCACCAATTCCTCTCATGCTTTCCACCTCATGCTAGAAAAGGATCACATCTCCACCTCTCAGAATAATCCAAAGACCAGTTCTAAAACACAGTTGGGTTTTCTTGGTAAATAGCCTTGAGATATAGTAAATTTAATATACCATTTCTGTAACAGGAATAAAATTATTTAGCATTTTTGCATCAGTTCTTCCATCTCCTATAAGACAGGGGTCAACTAAGATCTGTTGGTATCAACAAAATAATTAAGCAGAAAGGGTGAGTTTAAAATATATGATGAGCATATAACTAGTATAATCTATGCTAGAAAATTAGTAGTGACAGTATTTTAAAAGTTGAGTAACCCATGAATGTCAAGGGATAGAACTAGAACTTTATTATGGAGTAGGGGCCTAGTGCACAAATTCATGCACCTTGAAAGGAACTGTGGGCCATGAGGCTGAGGTGGGCATAGGGGCAGGTCGTGGCCCATCCTCCGCACCCCCCACCCCCATCACAGCCCCTGTCCTCTGTCTGCCGGCAGCCATGCTCCCACTGCCACCACTCCCACACGCTGATGGTGTCAGTCCCACTTGCACCCGCTGATGGCACCGAGCGATTGGGGCTGGCACCAGCAGTGGGAATGAGTGGTGGCTGTTGCCATGCACTTTATGGCTTAGCATCTTGCTCAGACGATTAGCAACTTTTTTAATGGACAGATATTACCCAGCCATGGTGTCTGTTTTTCTTAACCCACTGTAGACTCAAACTATGGGGAAGAGTCAGAAGGAGGGTGAGAGAGGAATGACACTGGAGAGCTAAATATCAAGAAAAGAGCTTGGAAATTTAAAATAGAAGTCTTTGAAATGTGTTACCATAGAGACCAATAATAAGCCTTCTTAATAAAGACCCTAAGTTAATCAGCAAAGCATTAAATTGTGTTTTGTATCATCTGATTAGAGAGATAGGAAAGTGAATTGTTCAAGGAAGGCTAATTCCGGTAATAAAACCTCCAACATTCTATTGTCTTATTTCTCATGTACATTTCAGTCTAATGCAGGTCAGCATACAGTCATTTGGGTACCCAGATTCCTTCCACCTTCCATGGAGCTTCTATGTTCAGCCAGCAGTGCAGAGAATGGAGTGTGTAGAATTATATAGGAATTTTTATGGGCCACGCCTGGAGGCACACATTCTATTGGCTTGCACCCAGTTCCATGGCTGCATAGAACTGCAATGGAAACTGGTTGCTGGAGAAATTAAGAGACGCATATAAGATATGCTCAGTAAGTGCTTTTGTTTGAATCATCAACCTATAGAAAGTGTCAGGCACTCTAACTGCTGTACAGGGGATAAGGACCCCAGAAAAACTACAACATGAGCATTTGTGTGAAGATCTCAAACACAGGAAGGTACTGCCTTCAGTGGCTTTTATTATATGTGAGGTACCATCATGGTGCTTTATATGTATTATTTTATTTACTCTTCCTAACAATCTCATAAATTATGTATTTCTATTTGCATTTTACAAATGAGGAAACCAAGGTTCAAAGGAGTTAAATCATTTTCCCAAGATCATGCTACTAAAAGATGGAGGAACTAGGATTCAAACTCAGGACCAAAGTCCAGGTTTTCTTCCTCTACACCATGGGATTTGCTAAAACCTGATTCAAATGTAAACTATCTAGTTACATCATTATTTTCATCATCACTGTTAACAGCAACTTTATTATTATAAAAATCAATGCAAAGGGGAAGACATGGACATTTTCATTGCTTTATGGAGTTCATTGCCAAAACTCTCCCCTGATAAAGCAACCCTGAAAACCCAGAGCAACACAGTTCATCTCATTGAGTTGTGTGATTAGTGACTTGGCCACTAGCTCCCTATGATCTTGCCAGGGATTGCTGTAGAGAGCAGCCATTTTGCTCACCTGAAAATAAATTTTCATTTCAAGGCCTGAGATCTTTGACTCCACACATGGTAGTGCTTCTGGTACCCCAAGTGAAGTCAGTCTGGGAGCTTGTTAACAAAGAGATGGTTAGGCTTCACCCTGAGTCTGATTTCGCCTGTCTGGGTGGGGCCTGAGCATGTACACCTCGAACACGCTCCTGGGTGCTGCTGTGCTCACGGTCCTTGGATGAGCAAAGCTAAGGGAAAGACTCCCCTCCTTTTTTTAGAAGCTCCAACTGGCCTTCATACCCATTCCACACTTCCTACCAATGTCCACTCCATCAGGCCTTCTTGAAGCCCAAGGGACCCAGATCTGCCCTTGATAGGCAGAACTACTTCCACTAACCCCTCAGTGACATTTGGAATTCTTGATCATGCTGCCTTCTTGAAACCCTTTTGTGCCCTGATTTCTGAGATGGAGTCCTTCTTCCCTCCTGGACTCTTGCTTCTGTGACTCATCACTCTTTCTCTCTGGTGGCCTCTTTTTTCCTTAGACCTCCTTAAATTTGGGGGTTTATGTATCTATTCGTAGCCTCACTGAAGGAGTGACCATGCCACCCCTCCTGCCCTATCCTTTCTGTCCTAGCCATACTCTGTCTTCCAGGGGATATCCAGCCAGATTCCCCATCTTCACTAGTGATTGGCAGCCCTCTCAGGAGGGTGGCATGGGTGGAGTTAGAGGATAGTGGCAAACTTGGGTTCAATGTGATACTTCATGTGACCACAATAATAATTCACAGTAATGTCAATTAGGAAGTGCTCTTTACCAGTCCTGGTGCAAACCCTGTGATTTCCTGTGACCTTGACAAGTCCAGTGTTTCATCACAATTTGTGAATTATGGAGGAGTCATGAGGCCCATGAACACAGTACTGCCCACTCATGCAAATCTGCCCAGGGGATAGACCTCACTTTTTGAAAATAGGTGGCCTGGTCAGAAAATAGCCAATTTTCTCCTAAATGGGTTTCCAAGGCATCAATACAAATTACCAAAAACTGTGTCCCACAAAGCATCTTTTGGTAATTTCATTTACTGACTTTCTCCTTTATTATATATCAGGATCTATCCCATAAGTAGTGTGTTTTAAATGATTCTAAATGGTTTTCTGTCTTCTACATGGGTCTGTTATATATAGAACCTGTCCGCCTAAGGCATGGGCATGCACTGCCATGGTTTTTAACCCTGCTTCAACCTCAGAGTTGGTTTAGTAAATCACTCTTCCCTGCAGATGAGTACATCGCAGAGAAAGCATTGTCTTTGCAGTGTTTTAAGCCAAGGCAGGGTGAGTTGTGTCTAGGATGGGAGGTTTCAGGTCATGGGATGAATAGGGAGAAGGGACACAATGTTACAATTTTATGGTCGCTCTATTCCTGTTACACATGGGCACATGCCCCAGGGCGGTCTCTGTCCTCCCTCTTGCCAGGGCTGGAGGAGTTGGCATGGTCGGTGTCTCTGATTCCTCTGCTGTTGGCTAGAGACCCGAGAAAAGGGAGGTGAGAAGGGAGCCACGGGGGTGCGGTGCTGAGCAGCCGAGGTGGGGCCAGCCTGTTGGTGATGTGCCCAGCCCGCCACCACTCTGGGCATGGGTAACGCGCAGCACTAGCGGTCCCGCTACCCGAGAAGGAAACGCACAGGTACCAGAAATCTGGATCCGGGATCCTCCGCATCCCTCCGGCTTGTCTAAGAGCTGTGGCTGGCTCCCGCGAGAGCCACCGAGTTTGGGGCTAGGGGCTGAGTCCTGCAGCTCACTGCGGCTGGCGGCAGGGGACGGATTATTTTTAGCAGGTTTCCTTTAGCCCAGTAGAGCCAGGAGATGTTCGCGGAGCCAGGCGGCTGTCTGCAGAGCGTCGGTGCATCCGTGCTGGCTGCCTGGCAGGTTTGGCTGCCGCAGTCCCCTCCATTCACTGGGCTGTAAATCGAAGCTGTCTACACCAGCAAGGCGCTGGATCCCAGCGTGGCCCTGGGGCTACGTCCCGCCCAGGTCTCCCGGCACCTGATTTCCCAGTGGTCAATTAGGTGTCTCAGCCTGCAGCATTGAAGCAGTGGAGGGGCCAATGCCCCGGCTTTGATGGAGCGCGCCGTGCGCAGAGACCTCCCCAGTCGACTTCCTCATCAGAAGGCAGCATCCATTCATAATTCTCTCTCTGCCTGTGGAACGAGTTAGGCTGGAGCTGGGCATGGACTCCTGAATCTCTCTTTTTGCTTGTGAAGAAGAAACTAAGATAAAAGGGAAAAGAAAGGGGGAATGCAGTCATAACGCAACAAGGCGCTGGAAAGCCCCTGTGAGGCCTCTCGTTTGCGGGGAGAGGGAGAAGAAGCAGATCCCAAGCCCAGCGCCCCAGCCAGCTGCTGCTTTGCTACGGAGCCGGCCCGCATGCCTACCTCACCTGACGGCCGCATTCCCGGGGAGCCGGCACTGGGCCCGGCGGCGCGCCCAGGGCGCACGGGCGGTAGGATTTCTGCAGCGGGGGAAAGAGGCGCGGGCGGGCTTCCCAGGGCCGAGCCTGAACCTGAGCCTGAACGAGCGCCGGGAGAGGCTAGCCTCAGCGCGGCGCCCCACCGCAACCCCCCGGGATGCTCTGCGACTCGCAGCCCAGGCCACACGGGTGTGTGTGAGATGGGACCAGCTTGGGGGGAGGGGACATGGGCAGGTAACATCAATTTAAACTAAATTTTCACAGCTCTGGGTGGTGGGTGAACTTGGGAGACTAAGGAGGCAAGAGCCGCAGCCCCAGCGCGCGTGCTAGCCTGAGAGGAAATCCCTCAGGCTGAGGTCTGAGAGCTTGGTATCCTTGACAGAGCTGAATGAGGGTGAGCGGGTGGTCAAGATGGACAGAGCATAGTTCTAAGGGATGAGGGGGGCAGCTCTGGATTTCAAGGGTCTTTTTTTTTTAAAAGCATATTGCCGCTGCAGCTTTGAAGTTTGCCGCCTCCTCCCCAACCCCCATCCCGGATTCTGGGGCGGGGCGGTACTTTTCCATTTAGCTGCCCAGGCCCTTTACCGGCTGCTAAGAGGGGGTTGCAGGGGTTGCAGTGTCTAGTGGTGGGTTTTCTGAAGAGGACACGGGGACTTGAGGGCGCTGCGATTGGGAGTGAGTCCTGAAGCTCAGCCTTTTGGGAGCTCTGAGGGCTGGGGAGAAGTCAGGGATCTTGCCTGGTGTCCCATCCTGTTTCCTTGCCCTGGCCCTTGGTTTTAGGTGACATTTTGCCTGTGCAGGGGTTTCACTGTCATCGAGCTGTCTGTGATGCTGTAAGGCAAGTGAACTGTTAGAATGAGACTGAAGAGAGACGAGAGAGCAGGAGCTTTTCCTTTTGTGGCAGTGTTAACCCCATCCAGCCTGCTCCCTTGGCACAGCTGTCCACCTGGGTCACCATCTGTGGGTGTAAGTGGGTCTGCCTGGCTGACTAGCTCTGCCTGGGCCGGTGGACTAAAGCTGGACTTGCCCAGGACATGCCATGCCAGGAATGTGTGGGCAGTAAAACAGTGAAACCCCCACTGGCACCCCCTCCAGAAAAGGTTAAGCATGATGATGCACAGCATTTTAGCCATAGTATGGTCTCCTCTTGAGTTTAGGAGCTCTTGTTTTATGACATTTTTATTTTGCAGTTTCATGCCTCCTGGTCACCAATTTGTTTTTCACAGCTGCTTGTGAGCAAGGCAAAGATAACAGCATCTAAAAATAGCCCTGCGGCTGGAGATGCAGCTTAGCTTGACCCTACTATTACAAGGATGGGGGTCTTCTTACCCAGCCGTGTCAGTGTGAACCCAATTTGGGCCCTCACCCCACAATCGGAGACCAGGTCCACACATCCTTCAGAATAGTTGAGTCTCAGGGCAGCGCAGGGATGCTGGGGTGCTCCTCTGTGTGAGAAGGGCAATAGCTCATCCATTCATAGTGAGGCCCGAACAACTGGGCTGCAAGATTGGGGGATGGAATCCCCAACAGAGACCCCTTCCCTACCCCTAGCCATGGATATCTGTAGCTTTATATTCCCTCTCAGTTCCACCCAGCCATATATGGGGATTCCTCCTCTGTTCTTCAGGGGCAGCAGACCCCTCCCCCCAAATGAATTTGCCCAGAATACAGAAACACCAAAGGGTCTAGGGGACCACTTAAGTCATGCTGTCTTCCCAGGTGCAGATAGTAGCTAGGGTGCTACTCTTTCCTTTCTAAATGGAAACCCCTGGTCAGTTGAGTGAGGAAGCTCTTCCTGCTAAGAAAGTGGTACCCAGTCTGCCTGAAGGGGGCAGCCCCCAACTGATGGAGAAGGTACCACATCGAATGGAGATTTTTCAGTGATTGCAATGGAGGCCCAGGTTTCTCCTGTGGGTCCTGAATCCCTCTGAGAACATGCCGGGCCTCTCCCATTATTTATTTTCCAACACCTTTATTTCCCTTATGTTCACACTTTTCTTGGTGACAAAGCCAAGACAAAAGTTCTTGATTTGGTTGAACCATGGAAATTTTTTTTTTGCAAAAATGTTTTAGTAACTGCTGAAAAATGCAAATGCCTAATTTTTGCCAGTGAAGGAAACAGACTAAAGAACATGGGAACTTATGAGGAAAGGTATGACTCTCTACCTTCAGTTCTCTATTCAAGTTAGAACTTACCAGATGATTTTTCCATCCCTTTCAAAGTGAACTTTGATTTTTACATTTTACATTTATTTTCTGTAAGTCATAAATATAATCGCCAAGCAAATATTAAGATAGATAGCTTGATTTGGGGGAAGGAAGAGACCAAGAAACAGCACCTCTGAGGAACCCATCCTTCCCATAGTCTTCCAGTAGAGACTTGAGAATAGGTGCTGGTTTATCTTTAAAATGTTCCCAATCTTTATGTTTGGGGATTAATGATCATCAAAATTACTGATGATTCACAATGTAACCAAAAGCCCCAGTGCAACAGTGGCTAACTCTTTGGCCCACTTAGAAGAGTAGATGGAAAGACCATGAGCTGGGACTCAGATTTATAAAGATGTCATTGATTTCACTCTGTCTGTAGCAAATAAGATGTCAACAATCCCTTGCTCTTAAATAGAAAGGGCCTGCTTCCTCTTGAAGCTCAGAACCTGAATCAGCAATTAACTAGAGACTTAAACTGAGTGTATTGTCCAAAGAAAACTAAATAATGTAACAAATAAGCCTCAAATCTCAGGAGTTTAATACAATGCAGTTTATTTCTTATCACATAAAGTCTAATCAATATTTGGCTTGTGATGACAAGGACTTAAGTCTCATGCCCTATTGTGGTTCTACTATCCACCCCCTTGGGCCTCAGAGTCCCTCCTGGGTTCTTCTGCATCTAGCCATCAGAAGGGGAAAAACAGAGCATGGAAGATTAGAAGTGGCACACCTCATTCCCACCCACATTCCACTGGCCAAAATTCAACCCTTGGCCACATATAACTGTAAGGGAGGCTGGGAAATGTAGTCTGTACCATGGCAATAAGCTCTCTGTTATTGAAGACCCTCTTTTTAGCTCTACTTTGGGATTTGGATTTGGCTCTGGACAAGTCATATGGCCAAATACAGATCTCCATCTTAAAAATGGTGGTAACTCTATCCACCTTTTTCTGTCTGAACAGGGATTTGGAGAGAGGCATTGAAACATAAAAAGGCTCCTAGAAGAACCATCTGGTCTAGCCTCTTTAGGCAAGGTCATTGTCATTGTACCCATGTTATAGATCACTTGTCCAATATGACACAGCTAGTTTATGGCAGGTTTGGAATTAGAACCTAGATATCCTTTTCTTGGTTCAGTGTTCCTTCCACCATGCTCTGTTCACTACTCTCCTATGAAAACAGTTGTATAGAATATACTTTCAGAAAGCTGATATACAGTCACTGGATAGCCTTTAATCTTGTATAATCACTAAAAACAGCTATTCATATTATTTAAAATCCATGTGAGTTTTTTTCGAAGTTTTATTTATACTTAGACTCAGAATAGCCAGGCACTAGTATATGCCTTATACATGTATGAACTCATTCAATTCTCACAATAACCATAGGAGGCAGGGACTATTATTATCTTTACCTTCTAGATGAGGATGCTGAGGCACAGTGAGGATAAGTAACTTGCCTAAGGTTTGACAGCTAACAAGTGACAGATCTGGGATTTGATCCCAGGCGATCTGGCTCCAGAATCCAACCCTGGATTATTTTACTATACTATATCTCTGATCTGCTGGGCTCTGTGTCCAGCCCTCTCTGGTTTGCCCAATTGAAGCAGACCCTGATACTGAGGATTTAATAATATTCTGAATTTTCTCTTAGTGATTGACCTTGAAGGTCTGATAGGGAGTCATTTGTAAATCTGAGGCATGAATTTGAGCCCCAGGCATATGAAATTGCTACACAGAATTGAGATAGTTAACCAGGAAAGGAGCCCAATCCCCAACCTCCAGTTCTAACATCCCAGTAAGGCTTTTTTGTTTTTCTTTTTAAAAAATTTGCTCTACTTATCACTGGGTAGGCATTAACTGTTGTGAAATAATAAAAATGTTTGTTACTTAGTGAAAAGCAGGCATCCGATGAAGGACTCTTCTGTGCCAGGTTAAAAGGTATTGGGGGTGGGGCAAGATAAGCACAGTCACTTGACCCTTGAGTAAATTGCTAGTTGGGGTTGTTTTGTCTATCTATTGTTACATAAGAAACTGCCCTAAAACTTATTGAGAAAAACTGCAGTCAATCTATTGATTTAAAATTCTGCAGTCTAGAATAGGCTCACTGGGCAGGTCTGCTAATCTTGCTGGTGGTCAGTAAGTTGGAATGTCACGTAAGGGCAAGGCTCAGCTGGGATTCTTGGTTGGATGTGCTTCTTTCACTTATAGTGTCAGGGCTTCTCCCTTTCCAAGCAGCCTGTCCATGAGGTCCCTCCACATAGTCTGCTCAGCAGGGAAACTGAACTTCTTACCTAGCTGGTTAATATTCCCAAGAGCACAAAGGCGGAAGCTTCCAGGATTTCTCAAGGCTGGGCCTCTGACTTGTTTTACCAACAGAATGAGGCAAGTAACACATCTAGGCCAAACTTCAGGGCAGGGAATTAGCCAAGGGTGTGAATACCAGGAGGCCTGGAAACAGACTGCCCCAGTGGTAAAGTCAGAAGCTTCTGTATTTACAAATCTGAGGATTTCCAAAGGTCTCAGAAGTTAACTGTACATTAAAATGTAGGTCAGATAAAGTCCATTATTTTTACTCCAATGGAGAGAGGCTGTTATATGTGCTTGGTTCTTTCTCTATCCACAGACTAACAGATCATTTATTCCCATGAAAATATCAATGCTGTAGATGTGACTGCCCCAAAGGAAAGGGAACTGAAGTGTGTGACTTCTGCTCGTTTGCCCCTCCTATACTGTATCTCAAAGATATTAATTTTTAAAATGGTGTCAGTACTCACCCTCAGATATAAACTAAGAATAATTTCTGAGAAGTCAGGAGCATATCAAGTAGATCTCCATCTATGGTTTCCTAGCAAGTCACACATTCTGAGGTGACTTAGCATGCAGAACAGAAGCCCCTGACTGCCTCAGAAGGTAGAGCTGCTCTCCTGCAGAAATGGGTTGGTAAGTGCAATTGTCAGGGTTCCATTTCAGAACATCTTCTCCAGGCCCTTGAATCACTATAACTAATGGAGGTACAATGGCTACTTTGATGTACCACCCACATTTCCCTTCCTCATCATGACTCAAGCACTTATTCCCTAAGTACTCATTTGTCAGATCTGGACACTGGTGGCTGACAGCTCACAGCCAAGTCTTTCTTTGGG
Organism: Murina feae; assembly: GCA_004026665.1. Lineage (NCBI taxonomy): Eukaryota > Metazoa > Chordata > Mammalia > Chiroptera > Vespertilionidae > Murina > Murina feae. Next base: position 20,992 of record PVJC01008507.1, read on the forward strand.
AATTGTCCTTGGCTGAAGAGAGCTACCTTGCATAAGGTCATACCCCTTCCCAGGTCAGTGCACATCCAATGGCCTGTCACCTTGCCTTAAATCAGGATTCTGCAGGGCCGTCCCAACTCCAGAAATCCCCCATGGGAGTGGCCAAGCCATTGTTGTGACTGTATCACAGCCCAACTTTTCTCTCTGCCCAATCATGCTTAACTCCTCCAAAGGAGTTGACCCAAAGAGCATATCCTACTAAGCTTCCCACATGCCAATGTCTGCCTCAAAGTCTACTTCCAGAGAACTTAACCCAAGATAGAGGGCTTGTGCACCAGATTACTCCCTATTCCAGCTTGGGCCACTGTAGCACACATAGAAGCAGGACAGACAGTATGGGACTTCCTTAAACTCTTTCAGTTGGGAAGAGATGACAGATACTTAAGCAATAATATGAAAAAATGAGCAAATATCATGTAACAGTCATAAGTAAGTATGATGCCTCAATGATTTTTTTTGCCTTCCTTACTCTACCCTGCACAACTTCCCCCAACGTTATTCTTTTAGGGGATGGGCGATTCATGACATTGATTATATGGTTAACAATTGTGCCTAAGCGCTTTCCCACCTGATTATTTCTTCCTTTGGGTATGGCACCAGCAATCAAAATTTATCTTTCAAATTAAGGCTATAATTATATTTTGATAAAGATCTAGCAATTCAATGAGAATGAAATTTTGAAGGTTGCCAGGATACGGATGACTCTGGGTTATAGAGAAGGGTTTGCATGCAGAATACTAATAGGTGGTTCAGCACTCTTATCTAGACCTTTCCAATAGCGTCTGATAATGCAGGCCAATCAAGTACTGTTTCTCTGCTATTATTCTAGGAGGATAAAAGTGATGAAAGATATTAGCAGCGTTTCATGAATGAAAAGGTGATTCATCAGATGTCTATCTCACTAGAGTTAAGAAATCACTAGAGTAATAATTATGTGGTGTTACCTAAAAATATAGGAGACAAAAGCTTTCTCTTACTTCCTCACCTCCTCTTTTATTGTAAATAAAAGCAAGATTTCTTAGATACTGGGTTGTTGTTTTGTGTTGGGACATAAGGACCTATGTTTGCAATGGTGTTGACTTCTAGGAAAATAGAAACAGTGGAAATGTGTGTGATACCATATTCTCATTTTTTTCTTTACCTTTCCTTTACCTTTTATACTGTCAGATTATTATTCATTCACTCACAAAATATGCTGTCTCAAGTATTGTGCAGGTCCTGATAAGGGATTTAAGAAACTTTAAAATGAAAAACCACATATTAAAATAATAAGTATGTGTAACAAAATAATACAATAGAACCCGATATGTTTTTAGGGGGAGGTAAAGGGGATAATGTTTTTTTTATTGAAATAACATTTGCAATTAATACAATTAAGTTCTATACAGGTTTTAAGTGTTTAGTTCAATGAGCTCTGACATGTACATTTGTTACCTCCTCTTGAAATAGTATACACATAGACATACCTCAGAGATATTGTGGGTTCTGTTCCAGACCACCTCAATAAAGCAAGTGACACAATATTTTTTAATTTCCCAGTATGTGTGTGTGTGTGTATATATATATATATATATATATATATATATATATATATATATATATATATATTGTAGTGTGCAATAGCTTTAGGTCTTAAAAATAATGTATATATCTTAATTTAAAAATACTTTGTTGCTAAAAATTGCTAACCATCATCTGAGCCTTAATCTTATTGCTGGTGGAAGGCTTTACCTTTAGTTTGTAAAAAAAATGAAATATCTGTGAAGTGCAATATAGTAGAGTACAATAAAATGAGGTATGCCTATATGGTACTTTTCCATCACCCCAAAATTTTTAGTACCTATTTCTAATCTACCACCCCCTTTGTCAGCCATTGTTTTGATTCCATCACATAGATTAGATTTGTCCAAGAGCTTCATATAAATTGAATCATACAGTATGATTTTTAAGTAAATGTCTGGCTTCTTTCATTCAGCATAATATTTTTTGAAATTTACCTACGCCATTACATGTATCAGTAGTTCATTCCTTTTTATTGCTGAACAGTAATCCATTGTAAGAATATACCACAGTTTGTTTATCCTTTTAGTTAGGCTGGTTCCAGTTTGAGGCTATTATGAATAAAGCTGCTACAAATATTTTTGTACAAGTCTTTTTGTGGATTTATGTTTTCATTTCTCTTGGGTAAATATCAAGTAGTGAAATAGTCATAGGATAAGTGTATGTTTAATTTCATAAGAAACTGGCAGAGATTCTTCCAAAACTGCTGTACCATTTTACACTCCCACCAACAATGTATTACAGTTCTTGTTGCTCTGCATTTTCCCAAATGCTGGTACATCAGCAGTCATTCCAGAGGATATAAAATGATATCTCATTATGGTTTTAATTTGAACTTCTCTGATGACAAATAATGTTGAATACCTTGTCATGTGCTCATTAGACATTCATATAGCTTCTCTTGTGAAATGTCTAGTTAAGCCGTTTCCTTATTTTTAACTGGGTTCTTTTTATTATTGTTCTGTAGTAGCAGTTTATATACTCTGAATGAAAATTCTTTATCAAATATATGAATTGCAAATATTTATTCCCAGTCTTGCCTTGCCAATTTATTTTTAATGGTGCTCTTTTGATAAACAGAAATTTTTAAGTTTTAACAAAGTCCATTCATCACTATTTTATTTTTTGGTTAGTCTCCTTTGAGCCTTGCCAGAGAAATCTGATTCCCTAAAGTAGATGAAAAATTTTACATTCATTTTCTTCTAGAGGTTTTATTGTTCTTTTATATTTAGGTCTATGATCTTTCAGTAATTACTTCTTATGTGGGGGTAAGGAGTGAGGTAGGGGTCGAAACTCATTTTCCTCCCACATGTATTATTCAGTTGTTTCAGAACCATTTGGGAAACAAACAAATAAGCAAAAAAAGTCTTTCTTTTCCTGAGTTGAATTGATTTAATGCCTTTTTCAAAAAATCAATTGTATGTGTGTATTTCTGGACTCTTTGTTCTGATCCATTGATCTATATGTCCTCTCTTGCCAAAACCACACTGTCTTGACCTCCACAGATTTATAGTAAGTCTTGAAATAAGGTAGTATAAATCCTCTAAATTTGTTCTTCTTTTTCAAGATTGTTTTAGTACCTACGCATTTTCATATACATTTTAGAAACAGCTTATCACTTTCTTTTAAGAATGCTGGGATTTTTACTGGCCATTCATTTTAATTTATAAATGAATTTTGGAAGAATGGATATCTTTAGCAGTGTTTTGTCTTCCAGTCCTTGCATATATTATAGCTTTGGATCATATAGGTCTCTAATTTACCTTAGCAATGTTTTGCAGTTTATAGTGACTCTCACATCTTTTGTTAGATTTATTCCTATGTACTTGATATTTTTGTAATATTGTAAATGATATTCTTTCTTATTTCATTTTCCAATTTTTATTACTAGGATGTATAAATACAATTGTTTTTTATATATTTACCTTATATCTAGTTGCTTTTCTAAATTCACTTTTTCTAATAGTTTTTGTAGATTTCATAGGGGTTTTAACCTACACAATCATATTGTCTGATAATGATCGTATTTACTACTTCCTTTCTTATACTTATATCTTATTATACTGTTGAGGGTAGATGTTTTGCTTTCTTTCCAATCTTAGGGGAAAGCAGTTAATGTTTCACCATTAAATATGATGTTAGCTAGAGATTTTTCAAAGATGTCTTTTATCAAATTTTGGTATTAAGCTTGTACAGGCTTCCTACAATGAGTTGGCAAATGTTCTTTCCCTTTATTTTATGAAAGAATTTGTGTAAATTGGTATTATTTTTTTTAAATTTTGTTTTATTGCTTAAAATATTACAAAGAATAGTACATATGTCTTTCTTCCCTTGACCTTCCCCCGACCTCCCCTACCCCCAGTGTTTTGTATTTCTCCCTATAATGTTTTATGGTATTTGCTGATAAAGCCACTTGGGCCTGGAATTTTCTTTGTGGAAAAGGTTTTGATTAAGCATTTTATTTCTTTAGGAGATATGGGAAAATTCATATTTTCTATTTCTTCTGTGTCCCTTGCTAGGTCCCCCCCCCCAATGAATATTCATTTCATCTAAATTGTTGAATGTATTAATACTGAAGAGAAGGTACTTAAGCAGACAAGAAGGGGAGTGCTAGGGAAAGAATGGTGTGAGAAAAGACATGGGAGTGTCCTTATAAAATATCCCAATGGTGTACATTTTTGGACATAGGTTATACCAATCTGGTTGAAGGGGAAACTATGGGCAAAGGAGAAGTGGGAAACAATGTTTGAAAAACAGCTCACAAACTGGATCAATGCCAAATTGAAGAGTTTGAACCTTTTGTATGCAATGAAAAACCCCTAGATGACTTTCAGACAGGGGCATGACATGTAGAAATGGTACTTCAGAAAGATTGATTTGAAGCAATGTGCTAGTAGAAAGGAGAGAGTAGCGATAAATGTGATTCTTTTAGAATGGGTGCAGTATGCAGGGGTGAGCATTACCTAGATGAAAGTATCCTGATAAAGAATTTAACTAGGAAGAGTCTAGTGCTTGAAGCTTTCTCAAGGTAAAGGCCTTTGAATATTTCTTTCTCTGCACACAATATAATACTATGCACCTGGTGGACACTTGTCACACTTTATTTTTATTGCCTCTGATCCCATATCTGCCTCATCACCTAGACATCCAGCACCTCCAGGGGGAAAACTCAAGGTTTTTTTGATGCTAAAGTAATAGTATATAGCCATGTAGTAGCCAATTAATACCAAGTGAATGAGTGACACCTGAAAGTATGAATGAGTAAATGAATGAATAAATAGGCAGAATAAAGAAAAACTGTAATAGTTGGTATAGGCTATGCTATGCTATGCTATGGTAACAGATAAATCAACAGAGTCTAGTGCTTTAATACAATAAAAGTTCTATTTCTTCCTCACATAAAGTGTGATGTGAGTCTAGAACACATAGTCACCAAGCAATAGAGGAAAATAGAGGAACAAAGATCATAAGGACCAAGCATCAAAGTGGTGTACATTGCTTCCGCCCACATCCCACTGGGTAGTAGCCAATACTCTGTCACTTGGCCCTAATCTAACTGTATAGGAAGAGGGAAAATGTAGATATGCACATGGACATTGGGTAAACACTAAGAAGAACATTTAGAAAGGAGTAAAAGTGAATTCTAATAACCATTTGTTATTGCTGATTGCCTGAGAAAATCCTAAGCCCCAGAGACATTAAGGGTCTTACTGAGGACCACCCACACAGACCATAGACCAGTTCTGCCAATAGAAATGAGTCTCCATGGTCTGCCTTTTAGGACTTAATAGTTATCACCTCAGGGCTAGCTTACTGCTAAACTAATTTTTAGATGCCAACTCCTCCAGAAGGAACTGCGAGCAGAACAAATCACTAATAGACTTCACTGTCAGTTACTCAGTAGCTCTAGCCAAAAGCACAAATGGAGAAAGGTATGATATGGGTCAGGGCTGGAAGTTTTGATGATGAACCTCCCAGGAAGCAGCAAAGCAGTCCTGCTCCATGAGGCATCTGCGCTCATGCCAGCTGCCTAAAGAGAACTCCACATCCTTTGTGATCTGAAATCTCCCATTCTGGATCAAAGTAGCTGCCTCAGCAGGACCCAGAATGCATGGCGAAGGCACTGTGGCCTCAGCGGTCACTTCTGGGGTGAGTCCGAGGGCTTCATCTGCCACAAGAGAGTGAAAAAGGAGGAAAGTTGCCTTCCTGGGCTGGGCTGTAGTTACTGTTGTTTTCAGAGCTGGTATGAGGGTCAGAGAGGATGAAGGCTAAGCCAATGGCACAAAGTTTGGCACATAATGGGTTCTCAGGAGGTGTCATTGATGAAGATGATGATAGAAATGGATAGGAGAAAATGAAGTCTCCCATCTTTAAAAAACATTGGGAATAGGTGCTACTGAAGAGAGCCTGCTGCTTTTCCCCTGAGGCTGCCTTCCTAAGCAGGACTGTGCACAGTCTCACAGAACCCATGCACCAATCAGTGGTAGACACATTTAAATTGAGTGAAATTTTAAAAATGCAAATAAAATGGCAGAACTCACAAAATGAGCCATCAGAGAAATGAGAAGTGAACCATCTGGAGGAAATAGTGAAAGAAAGGATTAAAGGAGATATTGTATCTATAAAATGAGGAAAGTAAAAACGATATATTCTAACACCCTTTCCCTTACCCATTCTGTTGCTGTACTCTGGCTTTGTTGTTCCTCAAATACTAAAACATGATCCCACCCAGGAGCCTTTGTTTTTTTTTGTTTTGTTTTGTTTTTTGTTCTCTCTACTTGGAATTCTTTTACTGCACAGTTTCACTTAGCTGCCCCCTTCATGGGATCAAATATCTGCTTAAATATCACCTTGGCAGAGAAGCCTTCCCTAACTACCTATCTTAGTTTGGGTTTCCCCAGAAGTAGACCATGAAACAAGGATTGGAGTATAAGTGGTTTATATGAGTGGTAAATCCAGTAACACCTGCAGTGGCTTGGAAGGAGATATAGAAGAAGGAACGTATCTAATAAACATGTGCTATCAAGTAGTCACCACACAGTCAGTTGGAGATCAGTCCTGCTGAGGAACTCTGGAAAAGGTGAAAACCGCACTCACACTTCTAGTGCCCTTAGACGGCATCTGTCATTGGTGAGGGCTGCTCTCAGGGGCATGCATTCTCTAATACTTCTTTCTTGCCCTGCTGTGGGCCAAGCATTCTTCCATTGCCAGCAACAATCACGAAAAAACTCTTCTGAGTAGAGTGTCAGAGATTAATGGTGACTTCCCTTTGGAATGTGTAGGTGAATTCTAAGGGGATGCTGTCAAGGAATTGAGCTTGTCTGCTATACCATCCTCTCTAAAATAGTGCCCCTACCACTCTTTATCCCCTTTCTCCACTTGCTTACTTTCTCACAGAACTTATATCACCTGACATTTCTGTATGCTTATTTGTCATCTGAATCTCTTACTAGCCAGCAAGCTCCAGGAGGACAGAGATCTCATATGCGTCTCAGTGTCTCAGGCAGGGATAGAATTCAGTGGATGCTCAGTAATTATTTGTTGAATAATGAATATTCAGAGAAAGATAGAAACATGTTGATATCACTATTACCCTCAGCACATGAAGGTATGGGAGAAGCAGGGCAGAATAAGTTGAAAGAACAAAGGTTAACATTATACAATGGAGGGCCATGGCAGGTGCCTGATTAATATTTATTGAGTGAGCAGTGTCGTGTGTTTTTTTAATGGACAAAGAATGAAGAACAAACCATGACTAGTCAGTCCAGTTTCTTGGTCTGATTTTTCTGGATACTCAAGGATTTCATTCTTGTCATAGTCATGAGAGCTATTATTTTTCCCCCCATATACCAAATGTAGAAAACTAGCAATAACAGGAGTTTCTTCACAGGCCTGAAATGTAATATATCTAAAAAGTGCAGGCTAGTCATAGTCTGTTAGAGGGCCAGGCCCTCACCAAGGACTATAGGGAAAGGAGTATTTAGTGGACAGAAAAAAGGAAGTGGAGAAACACAGTGATGGAGAAAGTTCAATCTAGGGAAGTAGCAGGCAAAGGAAAAGCCTAACAATCTTTGAGTTCTCACTAACAATTGAATAGTCAATGGGGATTTTCTTAATTCTTGAGATGCACCTTTTGGAGTCTATCCCACTCCAAAGGCCTAAATCCATACTTGTTACAAAAAAAGCCCTGTTAGTCCCAGAGTTCAGACACTGGTTTGAATTCACCCCAGGAGGAGAGAATTTCTAGTTTGTTATCCCTGAAGAGGCAGTTTGCTTAGACAGCCCTAGCCGATCTTGCTCTCTGTGGATTTGCAGAAAGCCCTACACAGAGGAAACTGGTATTCCTGCAATGGGCTTCAGCCAGTACCCAATATCTAAAAAAGACCTGGGAGGGCACAATGACAAGCTAACACAATGGCAAGAGATGGGAATCTAGCCACCTTTGTGTATCACTTGTCTCAGGTTGATTTTGTTCTAGAAAGAGCAAACCTTTACCTGGGTAGATAAAGGCAAAGAAATGTCCTCACCAAAACTATTGTTTAGAGAGCCTTTAAAAGAAAGTGGGGGGAAAAGTCAGAACATTGGCTGAAAGTCATTCCCAAGTTGAGACCATTCCTTTTCTGATCTTGCTCTTTTGCCAAATTGTTCTGGCTTTGGTGTCTCTGACTGCTGAAGCTCTGCACTGTGACCCTCAAGGAAAGTTGGTATCTGGAGCAGAAGGACACTTTGAAGGCAAGAACCATGTGGGGTTGGCCAATTTGGTCTGAGGGCACTGAGAAGGCATCTCAGGGTAGGCTAGCTGCAGTCACTCCCTGGCACCCATGCACTGCCTGAGGACGGGCCCTGACAAGAAATCGAGCACAGTGTTTTGGCTAACTGAGTGCTTGCAGCTTCCACTGAGTAGATGACTTACAGAGGTGTGTGTCAAGACAGAATGACTCTGCCTATAGACTTCTAGAGATAATTTGGAGTTAGTTTTGGAAGAAAGAGCAAAGGAGGAGAAAAAGCCAGCACTTAGAGCAGCAGGAAAGCAGAGTCCTATTTAGTGTGCCCTCCGCACAATCCTCATTTTTGTGGATGCCCTGAAGCAACTTGTAATTCAGCCTGATTTCCATGCATCTGGTTTTCAAGGGAAAGCTTTTGTTAATGCTGACTGTAAATTGAGAGGCTGGCTTTAGAGATGTTTTCTGAAGAAAAAAATCGTTTGCAGATTATTTCCAAAGCATGCCAGCATATTTAACAACATTAAATAACCTTATTCATTCATTCAACAAGCGTTTACTGCGTACCTACTGTGTACCTGATTCTGTGCTTAGTGCTGAGATATACAAAAGAAATACTCTTTGTCCTGAAAAGCATACAGTCTGACAGGGAAATAAGCAACTACAGCAATGTATGGATAGTACTGTCATATTGACCCTGTCCCCACCAATTCAGAAATGATCATAATTTGGGGAAGGATTGATATAAGGATTGTATGTGTAATAGAGTAGTAAACATGTCTTTAAAGCAAACTAAAAGAGAAAAGATGAAAACACTAACTATTCCCCGACCTAAAACTACAAATGACTTCAAGGACCATACATTGATAGGATATAGCAGTGAAAGCAGAATCCCACTTTGGTGAACATATCAAAGCATTCGCATAAGAAGAGCAACCCTCTGATTGCAGTGCGGCCATCTGAGTTGAGGGGATGAGACCCACAGGAAGGAAAAGTTGTACTGAAAGTACAGAGGTAAACAGTAATACAATAGGAACCATGTCAGAGGCCTAGAAGGGACCAAATGAGTAGCCATGGTGATGATACAGTAACTTTAGTGAATTAGTGTAATGTGAGCTGCTATAGCAAATAACCTCTAATATCTAAGTGACTTAATAACATTCAGGTTTATTCCTAACTTGCATAGTGCCCAAATGGGTTTTTCTTCATTGGTGGGTAGCTCCTCTCCTAGCTGAAGTTCAATGATCTAGGTTCCTTCTATCTCATGAATCTACTGTCTTCAGTATATGCCTTCTAAGGTATCAAGAACACGAAGGAGAATATGTGGGAGGGCTGTGCTAGAAGTGGTGCATATCACTTCTGCTCACATTCTACTCCTAAACCTAAATACATGGCCATGTCCAACTGCAAGGGAGGCTGGAAAATGTCATTCAGCTGTCTGCACAGGAAGAAGAGGACATGACTTTAATAACCAGCTAAGCCAGATTGCCACACTAAACTTGAGGAAGAGGTCATTCCATTAGAGGTCAGGTCCATATGGATAGGGACACTCTCTCTTTCTCTCTCCCTTTGAGGCCTAGTTGAGAACCTCTGGCCTTCCTGGTCATTAGATCTGCACTGTCATTTACTCCATGCCATGCCTCCCACTAGCCTTGCTCTCTGTCTCATATCAATCCCGCAGAGTGCTTATTACTGCCTGATTATATCCTTCCTTATTAATCAGGTTGTTTCCTGGCCTTGTTCCTACCTGGATATAAGCTCTACAAGGTCAAGGATTGTGTCTGTCATGTCCACCATTGTACTATATCCCAGTGCCTAGCACAGTGCCAGGCATGTGGAAGGTCCTTAATCTCTCATTGATCAATGAATGAATTAAACAAATGGGCCCTGGGGATCTTGAAGGACTTCATGGAAGAGGTACAGTTTGAGCTGGGTATTGAGTAGAATTTACCTGAGAGGAAAGAGATCAGGAAAAGACAGGAAGTAGACTAAAAAAGAGACAGAAGGGACCACAAAATGCATAGCTTGAACCATTTATATAGTTAGCCACACCCATTCAACCCACATACTTGAACTTCTATAACATATAAGTCAGTGGTCTGAGACTGTTGCTTAGCTAAAGGGTGCAAAAGATACACAAGAAAGCCCATATCTATTCCCAAACAACTTGTCCTGAGTTATGTTTTGAGGGGCAAGTAAGACATTCCCCATTATGTAGCAGGTTCCTCATCCTGGCCACCAGGGCTCTCCAATGCAAGATTTCAGTCTTCCTTTCCAGAATGACCATTGTCTTCCCAAATGGACATCTGCTCTTGTGTAAGTTAGAAAGTGGGGTAGCAAGGCAGAAAGTGGTGAAAGGCTTTGAGATCAGATGTACTCACTTCAAGTCTTAGCTCTAACATTTATAATCTTTGAGCAATTAGGCAATTTTCTTACCCTTTCTGTGCCTATTCAATAAATTGAAGATAATAAAATGTGCCTCCTTGGTTTATTGTGGGACCCAAATGAGATTACCTCTATCAAGAGCCTAACCCAGTGCCTGGTTCATGCACATGCTAAGTGGTATTGTCTTTCTCCTTGGCAGCCTCTAACCTGCCTACCTCTACTTTACACACCTCCTGATCTAGCTGCAATGGTCCTCCTGGGACCCGCACCAAGACTTTCCAACCTTTATATTGGGTTGCCTTGTAGAAAATTGCAAGTATTTAAATCTTTCTTACTTCAAAATGGAAATTTCATATGGCTCTTTTCTAGCATTTTCCAACCTCCCTGCTAGTTCTATCTGTCACCCCCACCCCATTACCACTACTTCAAGGTTACCGCTTATTTGTACTCCTTGCCAAAGCAGAGAACATTTCTCTTGAATCTTTGGCACAGAGATTCTCTCATAGTGCACACTTGATTCCACCTGGGATAATAATCTGTCTTATTTGGCTCCTAGGTTATAAACCCATCAGGGCACTGATGACGTCTCTTTCTCTTTAAAGTACATCTGTATAGTACCTTGAACTTAATGAGAGATGACATATTCTATTTCCCAGACGCAAGTACAGTTAGACAGGGACGCCAGTATACTCAGAGATCTGTTGATAGGCTTCTGAACCATGTTGGCCAGCACTGGGGCTGGAGGCCCTTGTTCTTTAATGAGACCCTCTAGAGTAGTTGCCTGTATACGTATCTCTCCCCCACTCTTCTCCTCTTGTCCTGCCTGCCTCCTTAGCAAATCAAACTGAAAAGAGAAACTTGACATATATGCCTTAAAGTTGGGAGAGGAAAATAGGGTGTCATTTATCCATTTTGAAAGATTATTGAGTTTTTGAATCATCATTTGCTTATTTAAGAGCTATAAGGTTGAACCATATGAAAGCCACAATACCCAACTATTTTGACCTACAAAAATACCAATTTCATATGGTTCAACCTAGTGTTTTGGTATTTGGGCTTATTCACATTGTTCACAGGTGAAGTGGTCTGATCCCTGTGTGTGGTTCATTCAGTCAAAGTCTTGGTAGAGAGATTCCCCAGAGAGGCTTCTTATAGCTGTTCAGGGCCCATGGGCTTCAGTAGATTCTGTCATTGCTTATGGAGTTTCCATCACAGGCTCTGGATTAAAAAATGGCTTGTTCATTTCCCTTTTCCCTGCAGGTGCCAACATATGTGTTTTTATCTCTGGGATAAATGCCAAGACCTCCAAGCTTGAGTTTTCAAGTCTTCTGGAGATCAAAGCCTCTCTTCATCACCACATGGACTTTTCTGTGCTGTCACTCAACAAACCCAGTCCAGTTTCTCTAAGGGCCAGTGGCTGAGTTCCCAAGAGACAAGGAGGGAAGGGAAGGAGCTTCTAGTTTTCTAAAAATTGCAACACATGGGAGCATATGAGCATGAAGGGCAAAAAGGCATGTACGTTTTTCTCAAATAAAGTGTAAATTAAAAACGTAGAAACTTTAGATGGATTTTAGTTATTTATAAACTAGATCCACCTAAATGGGGCAGAGGAGGTCCAGTGACCTGTTAAATGCCACACAGGAGTCAGGACCCTGGGAATAGCCAGGGTGCCTGTACCATGCTGTTTTAAAAGACAGCCTCCCCTCAGCCAGTCCTCCAGGCCATGGCCTTCCCAGATAGTATTCCAGCCAGGATCCAGAGCTGTCTGACCAGGGTTCATCACTGCCACACTGGGATATTTTGACAACAAATTCATTTTAAGCTACTTTGGCATTGAACTTTTAAAATTAGCCACCTGCACAATCAAGGTATCCTAAATTTGAAATGCACATGCTTGTGTGCTGTGAAGGTTGAATTCCTCAAACCCCTAAGACTATGGGTTCCCTGCACATATTCCCTCATCCTTATCACTTCAGTGCACAGAAGCTGGACTTACAGCTCCTTGCATTCTTTGCCCGAGGGCTTTCTCTGGCCAGGAGCCTATTTTTAGAACTACCAGGGACATATTGCTCTGGTGCCTAGGTAGCCCTCAGCCAATGACTGATAGAAGTGGTAGATAAATATCCCAACTCTTTTGCTTCTAAGGTGTGTGTTCTACACTGGCTTCTGATGCGATCCAGCCCCAGTTACCCACCATGATAGCATGCTCTTAAGCACACCCTTTATTGGTTTCCTTCCCGTCCCCTTTTTACATCCCTGCACCCCCTACTGGTAGCTTTCTAGCATTACATCCCAAATAAACTACTTGTGCCTACCTGAATCTTTGTCTCAATGCCTGTCTTAGGTAAACCCAAACTCTAATTTTCATTCTCTGAGCCTGTCTTCCACAGGCATATAGAGGCATTGGCCATGGAAAGAGGACCTCCCTAGATATTGCTGCAGACTCAGCTAGACTCAGGCTAATTGAGTCAGAAGATAGCACATCTTTTCTGACTCCAGATTCAGTGTATTGTATGTTAAGTACCCCCCACTCATATAGCTTATGCTGTGTCTTTTATAAGAGAGCACAGAACTCATAATAAGTGTCTAAGTTTCTAAGTATCCTCAGAAAAGATCCTCAGAAAAGAATTCCTTTTGTCTTGCAGGCTCATATATTTATAGTTTCTTTGTTGGCCCAATAAAGGGCATCACTTCTCTTCCACCTACAAAAATACTAATTAGCAAGTAAAAATTCTAAGTAAGTGCAGTGGAAGTGGTATGTGGGACCTTTTGTAACTATTTTTAAATTTTTCATTGTTGCTGATAATCTCTAAGTAAATTTTAAGAGACAAACCTCTACCTAAGAGAAGATATTTATTAGTATATATAATTGGGTGTCACGTGCTAATTACCTTATTGCTTCACAATTTAACTAAGATAAGGACATGTATTCAGGAGGACCAGAGAAGTTCTGTGCACCATATTGAAAGCAGAACCCTTTCCTCTTACATCCAGTGGCTGTGTGCAGTGTCTCCTGAATAAAAAGGTGATTTCACATGCTTTTTCTAAGCTGCCTTTTCAGCTCTACTTTCTTCCCTTGAATGCAAAGGTGCCCATGTTCATGACATCACATCTGTAGTTTGAGCAGGATGGAAGGGACTTAAAAACATATTAATCTTTGAGGGCAGAGTGTCATCTTTCCCCTCTATTTCCCTTTTCCCAAGGAACTAAGAGTACCAAAGACTGATACTCATGGTTGTCCCTGTAACCAACCTCATCTGATTCTTTGCAAATAATGAAATCATTTGTGACATTAAACCTTTTCTTAATCTTGGAAGTATTTATTAACTATCCATTTGGCTCTCCTAAAAGATCAAATTCCTTATTTCTGATGAGTATTATCTTTTTCTATACTTCAACTTGCAAACTTTTAAAACTGCCAGTGTCTCTTTAAGGGGCGTGGAGCTAATAAAGCAAGGGTTGAGTCAAGCTCCTATTCCTCCCACTCTGATTTAAACTTAGGCATGAAAGCCTTGAAAATTGGAATAAATGTGTTATGATTTGGTGATGGGCTGGTCATTTTCAGTCCAAATTGCTAGAAAGCAAGCACTTTATCCCTAACATTATGTCCCCTCTGGTAAAGCTAACTTCATGGATGATATAATTATTAGATTGAGCTATCAATGTAGTTTTTGTAGAACAAACCAGCTGACTATCACTGATTTATGATTGTTCAATCAAATACCAATTTTGTGGCCTTGATCTCTCATTCTTTAAACTAGTACTACTCAATACGAGGTCTGCTAACTGGTGGGGATAGCGGCATCCCTAGAGAAATTGTTCTTTACTCTCTGGGCTGACATGCTTCTGGAATCCTAAAATAAAAATGGCTGGTTCCTTAGAGAACAGTGAGAAAGTGTGGGATTTTTTTTGGTGGAAGAACAAACTGATAGATGTAATAGGTAGCAAATCATTACTGAGAGAGATGAAGGGTGCAGCAGCCAGGCTGACTGTTGGCATGGAAGGAAGAGATTGACAAGGGAAGTGTATGGACCCAGAATCAGGAGACCTGAGCTTTACTTCTGCCTCTGCCAAATGTCAGCTCTGATCTTGGGTCAAATCTTTGAGCTTCAATTTCCTCATCAATACATGAGAATAGTGGCCTAAACAGTAGTTTTCAATGTGCTGACTGCTACCAGAACAAGAAATACATTTTACAACAGAACCCTGCATACACACACATACATATACTGTACACATGCACACACATGTAACAGAAACAATAACTTCATAAAACAATACTTCATTCAGTGCACTTTGGTATTTTTCTATTTTCTTCTATTTCATTATTTAAAAAAATACTAGTCATTACCTGCTGACTGGATTTAACAATCCACTAATGGGTCATGCCCTGCATTTTCAAAAAAGCACACAACTCTATAATTTCTGAGGTCCCTTCCAGTGGTAGAATCCAATGACTCTGCTAGCTGCCTAAAATGAATTTACTTAAAACAATAGATGACAGATGGCTACATGCTTACATTCTGGAGGAAGTGCATGGTGTATAACATGGTAGCAGAATGACCTGAAGATAAACAAGTAAATTATAAACTGCTTCCAAGGAGTTTGTAGTTCTGCAGCTCTGACAGTGACTCAGAGAATTAAGATCTCCAAGCCATTACACTGAATGCTGCCCAAGTCAACAACATCAGAGACTGAGGATATCTGAACTGCCAGAGAAGTCACAGGCTCCCTGGTAGTGAGCAGCCTTCTTTTCAGTTTTCAGATTGTCAGACACCCGCCCTCCTACCACCACCAGAGTGCTCTCTAGTGGCCTCATCTTTGTTTATACATCACTTATCAAGACAGGAAAAGAAAGCAAAAAGAAAAAGAGAAACTTGGAGAGCTCCATCCTTTCCTCTTTTGAACTTGGACCCCAATCCTGGCCTCTTGGTCTTCTTTTGTTTCCAGTCCGGCAAAGGGAGCTAACCTTTAGTAAGCAGTAACATGGCAAGGACTTGATCATTTCATTGGATCCTCAGAACTGTTCTATAAAGGTTCTAGGATTACAGCTTTACAGAGGAGAATACAGAGGCCCAAAGAATTCACTAACTCATTCTGGATCCATTGCTGCTGTGATGAATCCCCAGCTTTCCATCCCAGAGCCCAGGGCCATTCCCCAACTGCATCCTGCCATAGCTTGAATACAAAGTCTTCCAGAGTGGATGATATAACCTCACTTAATTTTGGTGACTGGTAGAAATAAGAGTCATAAACAGAACACAACAGGACTCAGGACTCAGAGAACAGAAGGTCCAAATCCTCATTTGTAAAGATGGGAACTGTAATCCTGGGAATGTTTGGTAACAAGCACAAGGGCACAGAGCAGCAAGTAGAACCCAGGTTTCTAGTGGTTTTCGACAGAATGTTGGACATGAAAACAACAGTATCAGTAATAATTACCAGTGCTCCTGGTATTTTGTTTTAGAAGATGGAGAAATATTTATATGGGAAAAATAAATAAATACACAGACATTTTTCATTCTCTGAGAGCTGTAATGTTTCAGTGTAACCAAAAAATGCAGGTTCAGCTGCCTGCCGTAAGGAAAGCCAAACTTGTGAGATAGGTGCTGGTGCAAAAAGAAAGGTTTTATTCAGGTGTCAACACCTAGTCCTAGGATAATGGTGGACTCCTGTCTCAAAGACCATCTCCCTTTCCTGCTCAAGGTTGCTGCTTTTCTTATAGGGATAGGAAGGAGAGGGCAGCCCCCCCCCCATCCAATCATCTTTCTAATTTTTGGTGGGCTGGGTATAAGAACTGCCCCTTGCACCATCTTGGCCAGTAGGAGAGTCTCCATGAAGCTCCCTGCTGGTCTACAGCAGCAGAGAGGGGGGCTGCAGGAGCCCTGTCATGAAGCCTGGAGTTGATGCTGCCACCCCTCCCCCCATGCTGGACACAGTGCCCGGACATCCGAGGGAGCCAGTTGGAGTCCACAGGACACCTCTGGATCCTGGTGTGCTGGAGTCCTCTACACAGCCTACCTGCAGCCCACCACTCCAAAGTTGCCAGCCAGGACTGACAGCTGCCGGTAACATCAGGACACTGAAACTTGTCAGGAAGCTTAGATTTTTCTGATGCTGAGGGGTCCACATCGGATGCTATATGAATAGTGGTGGACAAGTCAGTATTATGGTTCTACAGTCTAGGAAACGCAGCAGTAGAGACAGACTGGGAACCTGGCTATGGTGCTGGGCTGCTCCACAGGTGGCAGAGCCTTTGCTCCTCCACACTGCCAAGCAGAGTGGGCAAGGGCTGGTTGGCAACAAAGGAATAGAGGCAGGAATAAATGGTTTCACTTGGTGAATTTCCTCCCTAGTTCCCTAACAAATCTGAGAACTCATACAGCACCAACAGAGACCCTAAGTAGATTTTCATTTTGCTTATCAAACTGATAACTGCTGAGGATTATCTTATGCATAGCAGGGATCCAGGGAACAAACCTGTGACATAGCTGTGACACTGACTATTTCGTTAATATGTTAATGTGCTAACACACTCCCTGCTGCTTTCTTTCACAGAGCATCAGAATGGATGGTTTGTGGAGAAGTGTGTTCCTGGCAAGACAGCTGTGTGATGGGGGGTGGGTGTGATAGGTTAAAGGGCAGGAAGGTTAGCAAGGTGTATGTGGATAGTTAATCCTGTAAGAACTCCAAGAACATTCTAAAATATCTCTTCCCTCCTGCCCTGGCAAGTGTGACTCAATTGGTTGGAGCGTCATCCTGTAAACCAAAGGGTGGTGGGTTCTATCTTGGTCAGGGTCCATACCCAGGTTGTGGTTTTGATCCCTGTTTGGAGTGCATGAAGGAGGCAGCCGAACATCTTTCTCTCTCACATCAGTGTTTGTTTGTTTTTTTCTTCTCTCTCTCTGCCTTCCTCTCTCTAAAAAATCAATAAAAAATAAAAATAAAAATATCTTCCCTCTCTTGAAGGGATAGAAATTCCATTTCTAAGTAACTTTGCACCTTTTCCAGAAATGTTCACCATAGGTATCATTCAAACTGTGATTTCAGCTGTCATTTCCCCCCTTTGAAAGTTCTGAGAGGCTGGGAGAAGGAAGACAATGTAGCATGGGTAGAGAGCCAGTGGCAGGGGTGGAGACTTGAGGTAGAGAAGCTTTCCAGGAACAGAGGCCAATAGTAAACAATTTTGTACTCCTCCCAGGGCTAATAAAGCTTTAAGGGACTGCAAGGCTCATGAAGCCAAGAAAGGCAGTGTTGAACAAGTACCAAACCTAGCAGGGCAGGGAGATACTGGGGACTTGAGAGGCTTGGGGCAAGATTATATCTGCCCCTGAATTTTACCCCTTCTAACAGTTCCTAAACTCAAGTATCCTCCTGCCCTTAAAAAAGGGCCTGGCCTTTCCAAGAGAGTGGCAGCCATTACTTTTCCTCAACTTCCACATCAGCTCATTTTAGATGAACTCAGTGACCCATGCTTTCAATACATCACTGTGAATCAAGGTCTAGACAATTCCATTATCCCCAGAGCTCAACAGGGGGAATGAATTAAGTCCAGTCTATAAAGACTTCACTGCTCTGTAGACATTTCCTACAATGTCATTTTCTTCCAGCAGTTTTGTGTTTGCGGTGTTGTTTGTGTTTCTATAATGTGACAAGTCTACTGGGCACTTTTTGAAAGATTCACTGAGTTCTTGGTTATACCTAATACTATGGGTGACACAAAAAGTACCAGTTCTGAATCCTTTATTTTGATTTTGAGAAGCACTAAATACTTTTATATGGCAGACATCCCACTTCACCCCACTCCCCAATCAGCCTTATCTTAGGCAAACTTATTTCAATACTAGAGGCCCAATGCACAAAATTTGTGCCTTGGGGGGGGTGTCTCTCAGCCCAATCTGTGCCCTCTTGCAATCCGGGACCCATCACTCCTAACCACTTGCCTGCTAGCTCCTTACTGCCCGCCTGCTCGCTCCTTACTGCTTGGCTCACCACTCCTTAGCATTGCCACAGAGGCTGGAGAGGCTCCCGCCACTACCACAGTGCTCACCAGCCGTGAACCTGGCTTCTAGCTGAGAGGCGCTCCCGCTGTGGAGTGCACTAACCAGTGGGGACAGCTTCTGCCTTGAGCATCTGCCCCCTGGTGGTCAGTGCGCATCATAGCAACTGGTCGTTCTGGTTGTTCTGCCATAATGGTCTCTGGGCTTTTATATATATACAGATTGGTTTTAGAAAGCTACTTGCTTGGAAGCCAAAGATGGGTTTTAATCCCAGATCTTCCACTTGCCAGGTGTGCAACTTTGGAAATTTACTTAATATTTTGGAGTTTCTGTTTCCTTATTTGTAAAATGGGAGCAATATTTAATCTTTGCATTATGTGACATGCCATGAATATAATGAACTTGGCTTAGAGCTTAGCATATTGCTGGAGCTCTTTGCAAGAGCCTATAGTCTTGGACAGGAGAAATGATACTTACACATAAACTTTTTTCCTGCTGTAGGGGATAAAAAAGACACATAGCCTTATCTGTCCCTTTCTTGGAGAGCAGTAACAAAGGCAGGACAGAAGGAAAACTAGGTAAGGCAAGTGACTGGCTCTAGGGAAATAGATAAAATAGTGGGAAAGTGTATTAGTTTTCTATTGTCACATAATAAATTACCACATATTTAGCAGCTTAAAACAACACCCATTTATGATCTCGCATTTTCTGTGGGTCAGTATTCTGGGCACAGGTTAACTGGGTCTTCTGCTCTGGGTCTCACTGATCTGCAATCAAGGTTTTGGCTTGGGCTGATTTCTCATCTGAGGCCTAGGGGTCTCTTCCAAGTTCATTGGTTGTTACCAGAATTCAGTTCATTGAGGTTATAGGACTGAGACTCATAGCTCTCAGAGGTTACCGACCATTACTTGTCATATGACCTTCTCTACATTCTGGCAGTTTGTTCTTCAAGGCCAGCAGGAGAGAGTCTCTTCTGCTTCTTGTCTCTTTTTAAGGCATGGGTGGGAAACGTCAGGATCATGGGCTGTATTAGGCCACAAAATCATTTGGACTGGCCCTGCCAAGGCAACTGCAGATGGGACTCGAAATTAAATAAATAAAGAAGCTTTTTTCATGGGAACATAAATTTATATTCAGTGAATTATATTAAGGGAATGATGTTATAAATATCCAAATGGCTCTTGGCAGAAAAAAAGATAGGTCTCCCACCCCTGTTTTAAGGTTTTGCCTGATTAGGCCAGGTACATTCAGGATATTTATATCCCTTTTGATTAACTGGAAGTAAACTGAGTAGGGATCTTAAAATCCCTTTTGCTAGGTAATGCAACATAATTTACTAGTTCTACCTAAACTCAAGAGGAGGGGGACTATACAGGATATGTACACGAGAGGGCAGGAATCTTGGTGGCTATCCTAGGATTCTACCTACCACAGAGGGATCCTTGGATGTATCCAAATAAGCAGGGGAGAAATCTTCTTGGTTCTCTTTGTATCATATTTATGAGAACAAACATTACTGGGAGTACTAAGCCAGCTATATTGCATGGATTAGCCATAGGAAATTGTTAAACAGGGAGAAAAGGGGACAAGGTGAACCTGAAGATATGGGACAGCCTTGCAATGGCAGTGGTAGAGAGAGCTTATGAATGAGTGGATTCAACTTTCACTGGACTGGTACTTAGGAAAAGGAATAGATATTTTAAAGAAGGAAAATGAGATAGTTTTCCCTGGAAGAGCTCTATTATTAGTGTCTGTCTGTTTGCCTCTGGTGGACACATAATACTAGTTAATGCTCTACAGCCAAAGGACAAAACTGAAAGCAAAGTCATAACAGAGTTTTCCTTCCCTTCCCTAAGAGATAAACATTATTGTAGCAACTGATGAGTGAGATTTTCACTTGTTAACGCATGGCAAAAATCCTTATTGCTTCTCAGCAGATAAAGAAAAATACCAGGGAAGAGGTGAGGATTTCTAGCCCTGAAGGCTGTATTGTGGGAGCTATTTCTTCCCAGGAGCCATGACTTGGCTGCCCCCTCTGGAGCTCACATATTAGACTTTGCATCTGCAAATCTACAGTCTTCAGCAGGCAGTTTAGCAGCCCAGAAACTCAGAGCTGGCCTGCCCAGTAGGCACAGTAAGAATGTGGTTAGGGCATCAAAAAGTAAGGGCACCAAAAACTGCTTTTTTCAAATAACCTGATATTTAATAAGAAAAGAGAATTTTGCTGAACTTCATTACATTTATTTTATAATATGCTAATTTATTCTTTAATTTGAGACCTACTGCAAAAAGGTGGAGGTGGAGGAGTGGGGAATATAATCTTTGTGGTGTTTATGGCCTTTAGAATCTAGTGGGCTTAAGCAATCCCCAGGGGATTATATAATACTGAAACAGGAGGAATCTGCCAGAGATGACATCTTCCAACCTGTTGCTTCCAGGTAGAATCATACCTAAACCATTTTCACACAGAACCAGAGAATGTGCACTCCATGTTTTTTTCTGTGCTATATCCCAGCACCTAGTGCAGTGCCTGGGACATAATAGCTATTTAGAAAACATTCCATCTGTGGATGGATCTTTCCATTTTCAGCAGTTTCTTTCCTTCCCCCATGTGGCCCAATCTCCCTTCACTCCCGAAAGATTCCAAGGAATCATCAGATAACATTTTGTGTTTCTCAAACTGCCTGTTGATAAAAAATAATCCAGGGGCACTTTTCAAATACACAGATTACTAGGCCTCTCTGTTGGAAACTTTGGTTTAGGAAGTCTAGGCTGGAGCCCAGGAATCTGTGTATTTGACAATTCTGATGAGTCTTCTCTTTAGATCGATACTGAGATAAATAGCGGGAGCTCAGCTCTCACCACACAAAGATTGAGGAGCCACAGCCACTTGATCCAGTTCTGAGAGGATGAGGGGCTATAAGAGTTCTGGTCTACTCCCAAGACATGTGGGCCCAGCTCTGAATCCTGGTTCCTCCCTTGCTAAAGGAATGGATCTGGGAAAGGAAGTACTTGGAAACCCCTCTATTTTTGGGACTGCCCACTGAACTTCTTGTCTCATCTTTCTCCCAGGCAAGCTTTCTGTTCTGTCCCTTCTCCCAGCCACTACTATCCTGTTTCCCTGAAAATAAGACAGTGTCTTATATTAATTTTTGCTCCCAAAGATGCGCTAGGTCTTATTTTCAGGGGATGTCTTATTTTTCCATGAAGAAGAATACAGTAACATTTATTGTTGAACAACAACAAAAAAAAGGAAATTTATTACCTGTGTGTCCACACAATGTGCCTGAGTCCTGTCCCACGCGCCTCACTGTCTAATTGTGAGTCAGCCAAACTCCATCAGGGCAGAGCGAGCAGCAGGCGGCAGCTTGTCCTGGTGGTGGAGAGGGCTCTGATTAAAAGAGACCTCGCGCTTCCTGTCTGCTCAGGCTACGCTGCGGCCAACAGTGAGCTGCGCGACGGCACCCGCCACTGCGGCCCAGAGTCCAGAGTTACGGTAGCTTTGGGGGGCCTTATTATCGGGGAGGCCTTATGTTGGGGGGCCTTATTATCGGGAGGCCTTATGTTGGGGGGTTATTATTGGGAAGGCCTTATTATCAGAGTGGTCTTATTTTCAGGGATGTCTTATTTTGTGGGGATGCCTTATATTTCAGTAAGAGGCAAAACTGTAAGTAGGTCTTATTTTGGGGGGATGTCTTACTTTCAGGGAAACATGGTAGCATATTAATTCACAATCACCTCTGTTGAGTGGGAGTTGACTTCTGCATCCAGAGAGAAGCTGACTTTTTATAGTCAGTCCTGGTCACTGAATCTGAGTGTCCCTCTGATGGTGGCTCAATAAAGCCTCTGTTTTTAGCACTCCCCTTTACTTTATACTTGAGAAAAGGGAACATCTGATCCACATATGGCCTGCTCTTTCTATCCCAAGGCCTCCTATACCTCATCTGATGCCCGAAGAGGCTGACTTCTCCCTCAGCAATTCCTCCTAGGTTTTCTTATCCCCAGGACTTAGTGACTCCTGACTGGTTCCCCAAACACTTATAGTTTCTAAGGAAAGGATTGAAGTCTTAGAGTAGCTCAAGGAAAACAAGTTGCTGCCTTTATTCTTGGCTCCATAAAACTCTTTCCTAAAATACTATCTCCTACCCAGGGAGATAATCATGGGATCTCTAACACTTGGGCTTGAATTCTTGGCAATTAAACACAAAGAAAGGATAAATCTAGGTCAAAGGGAGTAATCTGCTCTGTAACTGAAGGTGAGAGAATATAGCAGACTATTTATTATTATGGTTGGCTAATACAATAGCCACCTATGGCTATTTAAATTAATTAAAATTTTTAAATTAAAATTTAAAAGTACTTAATAGCCAATGTACCACATTGAATGGCACAGTTATAGAGTTATTTCATCAGCACTGTTTCAGGGGCATGGCATTGCCCTTTGACCCTGTCAATGTGGTGTTTTTTTAGTATCTTTGGAAATGTTGTTTCTATTGGTACTCTTTGTGGGTATGATGCATTATTCTAGAAAAACACACTGCTGATGACTGCATTAAACACAAAAGCAAAATAAAAAATAACTGCCATAAATACAGTAGTTGGAGGGAAGTGCATTATCAAAAGGCTGCATTTTTCCCAGTTGTTGTTTTTTCTAAACCCCTTCTGCAAAAGTGTTGTTTTTCATTTACCTTTTTGTTCTATCTGTATAATATCTTATTCTAGGTATGGTTTTCAGCCAAAGTGAAATGGTAGACTTGACCTCAAAAAGAAAAGAATCAGAGAGAAACCAAAAGTCTGTTTAGGGCACAGGAATGCACATTTGGGCAGAATTCCCCAAATCACATACCAGGAGAAAGGAAAAAAAAAATGGAAAGACACAATGAGATGGGGAGGAGCTAATGAACTCAGGACAGGGATCTAGTCTGGAAAGTAAGTCTGGAGGGTAAGGTAGACTGGGCCAGTGCTCACAATTCATAAGGCTGGCAGGCTGCCCAGGTGCTCAGGAGTTCCTTTGTGAAAGAATTTTATCTTCAGACTCCTCCTTCTTAGGAGCAGCTTCTTCCATAAGAATTTGCTTTCAACTCATGAGTGATCACCATCCTAAACTCAGTGTGTACATGAAGAAGACATAATGGGTTAACTGCTGTGCTTTGGGGAAGGAGGACTCCATCCCTGATCTCTTGGATGAGTTGCAAGAACTGTCCTCCTCTCCTTGCCAGCACCGACTGTGGTTCCCCTCTCTTAACACCCATACCCATGTAATGGGATGTTTGTGTTCTCCCCTGGGTGAAACTAGGGAGACTGAGTAATGCTTTAAAACATGGCAGGCAATGAGGTTGGCAGGTTGAAGGGAGGATAAGGTTACATAGTGAGGGTCGGGGGCCAAGGATCACAGGAGACAGAAAGCAGGGCAAGCAAGGGGCAAACTGAGGTAGGCATCAGGAGCAGGTGTGTAGAACTATATATAGTTCTGCAGCCCTGCAGCCAGAAGACTAGAGATGGAGCAACGGTTTGGACTCATCCCTGAGGCTTTTCTCTGCTTTCTTGGAAGGCAGGACTCACCCCCAACCATAAGCATGGCTGGCCACGGGCTTGTCCAGGTTGGTCACAGTACAAAGTGAAAGTGTGGATAGGAAGTTAGCTGGTTGGTGTTCTGGGGTTTCCCATCCCTTGGATGGAGGCGAAGGTTGTTCCTCTCTGTATTGTAAACTTCAAACCTTTCTTCCATCTTTAGTAAGTTCCCAAGTGAATGCAGCAATCGGGACTTCCACTCTACCTAAACTCCATCTCTGCCCCTTCCCCACCACAGTGTCTGCTAAATGCACAGTTTAAAGCTACTGATGTATAATGCCCTATTTCCCTTTTTGTTTTGCAGCCGTCTCCAACCTGGACATTGAGAGTAAGCTGAGCGTGTACTACCGTGCACCGTGGCACCAGCAGAGAAACATCTTCCTCCCGGCCACGAGGCCACCCTGCGTGGAGGAACTGCACCGCCATGCCCGGCAGAGCCTGCAAGCCCTGCGCAGAGGTGATTAATCCCAGGCTTGGAGGGCTTTTCAAGGAGAGAACTCACTTGCAACACTTCCTTTTGTTATAGCAAGTATTTAGAAACACTCCCTTTTCTAACCTGAAATGAAGTCATAGATAATATAAACTACCTATACACATAATTAAACGTGGCATAATGGTCTAAATATGATAATAAACAGAATTTAAAAGGAAAAATATTTATTGTGATAATAATACTTGCAACATGCAAATGCCTGGGCAAGACTACACTAGAACACATAATGAAGCAGTGTTTGCACCTAAAACAATCACAAGTCATTCTGAAAAAAAAAAATATCGGGGAAAAAGGGGGTTGAGGGGTAAGAGGACACAACATAAAAACTGGTGCATTCAGAGTATATGGAACCTGAGCTAAAAAAAACAAAACACCCTTGGATTATAACTAAAAAGGATTTAGGTTTGATTCAGAAATAGGTTCTAGAGTTTCCCTTTACAAGATGTTCTGGCGGGGTACTTGTGGGACTCGGGGTACTGTTTCATTGTTCAGGACTGTCCTGTACATTGTAGGATGGCTGTGATTCTTGGCTCCTGTCCAGTCATCAAACAACCAGACCTCTCCCATAGAGTTCTGCTCCTGTTGAGAATCCGTGATCTGGTCCATTTTACAGTGGAGCATGTGGAGGCCTACAGATGTTAGGAAACTTGCTCAGGGTCACATATAGCAAGTTAGGTACAGTGCCAGGACCCAGTCCTGGGCCTCCAGACCTCCAGCCAGAGCTCTTTCCCTCTTCACTATACACCGTGTTCTAGGTAAATAACTAAATATTTCTATTTTGGTTTCTTTCACAGTCCTGAGAAAGCTGGAGTAAGGTACATAGCAGTCAAGGTAAAAGATACAGCCATTTCTTACACTGGTTACTTTTCAGTGTCTTAAAATTCTAATTAGGACAAGGAGATTACAAACTGGCATCATTCTCTTTGAGTCTCCTAAGTTGGGTATCAGAAGTTGGCATGTCAGCTTTTTTTGGCCTTTAGATTTTTGCTATGGAGAAAATAGTGCCTGTACATTCAATGTCTTTGTTCCAAATTCTTTATGCTCCTTTAAGAAACTGTATCTTGCAAAAGTATTAATATTCAAATAAAATATTTTAAAGTCACTATCAAGTTGGGGAAATAAATTGACAAATGTTGGTTTCAGATTATTTTCTCCACATATGTATGACATCTCCCTTTTCTCCAATTCCTAGTCATTTTCCTCTTCAATAAAAGAGCCAACCTACTGATATCCCTAACACCATTGTTTCTCAAAATTCCCGTTGGTTATTGGTAGTGGACATTGTGATGCTTACAATGAAGAGTGATCCTCTAGAAAGAAGTATCTCTGGCATTTTTATTATTCCTTTGATATTATACATGGCTTAAAAGGCCTTCTTTACCAAATTTTTAGTGCAAGCCACTTTCTGGAAATCTTCCCTAAAACTCTCACCATCCTCTTGCAGCTTGGATTAGACACCTTCCCATAATATCCTGTGCATCTTCCCATCATGTCACTTATAAGCTTATATTATAACTAAAAACCTACAGGCCCATCTTCCACCATTAATCCATGAGCAACTCAAGGGCAACGATATCTTATTAAATTTTTTTATTCCAAGCATTTAACATGAATGTGACATATAATAGGTCCTCAATGAATGTGCAACTGAATGAAATTCTGCAGAAAACTGGTTGAGCATTGAGGGCACAGAATGCTGACAGGGAAATGTGATCATTCTCACTAAATACTTTCTTTGATCCCATCTTTAGAGAGCTCGAGTAACGTTAGCCCTTTAGCCATAATTATTTTTATCCTTTTATTATTATTATTATTCAGAAGTCAGTCTTGATTCAATTTTTCCAGATTCAACTAGATAACTTTAAGCTGTTCATAGCTATCATATTTCACTGTGTTGTCAGGTTTGGGTTTAATGGCATAACTGAGAAACAGCAAGTGCCAATATCAGTTTTCTGTGAATTTCCTCCTAGGGACTGAGAGAGGGATGTGGGGGCTCATGGGGTTTGGAAGGAAGACCCTGGAGCTGCATCTTGCCTCCACAGACTGGCTGACTTTGTGGTTGTCTCAATAGCAAATCTTGGGTGTGGTGGTTTTAATAGCACTGCAGAGAGCCATAAACAGGAATTATAGGCATCATAGAATTAAAAACATGCAGTGTAGAATTAAAATTAGAAAGTGACTTTTTTTTAAAACCTTGTCCAAGAAGCACAGGGGCTTAGCAGTGCGATCAACAGAATAGTACTTCTGCCATCTGGTGGCCATGACTAATTCTGACCTATCAGACAATGGTGTTGCTCAGCAAATGCTGCAGTGGGTTTCTCTGTAGGTTATCTATTTGGACAGCTGGAATACCCTGGCTTCCACCAGGGGGGAAAGGATACTGAAGCTATAAGGAGGGAGCTGGAGTATTGAGATCAGAACTTATAATTGTCTGCATTCAAGATCTGTTCAATAGCAAACCCCTCATCAATGTCTATTGAGGGTCAGACATTGTGATAAACTAGGGATTCAGACAGCAATAATGTTATCATCCCTGTCCACAAGGAATTCCTGATCTAGTTAGAAAGATAAGTAACCAGGTAATTTCATCATTGTGATATAAGGCTCAGAGAAAAGGCAATAATTATGCCATGGAGCTT
>PVJC01008508.1:0-48375 GCA_004026665.1 Murina feae
GGGAGGCAGGCCGCACCCAGCCCTGGCCACGCTCAAAAAAGAGAACAACATGCAGGGGAGGGCAAGAGTCTGAGAGATCATCATAGAGGGGGTGCCTGCTCCAAGCCTCCACGGTGTGCCTGGGGGCAGGCCCCCGGCAGGTAGACACACACAGGAGTACTGCTCCAAGCCTCAGATGTGGCTGGGGGCAGGTCCCCAGTGATGACACACACACACACACACACACACACACACACACACAAAAGGCGCCTGGCAGACTGGGGCCATCATAGGACATCCACTGAGGGGTCCCAGACTGTGAGAGGGCACAGGCCGGGCTGAGGGACTCCCTGCACCCCGAGTGCACAAATTTTTGTGCACCGGGCCCCTAGTATATTCATGTTTATCAAAAATTTCAGCTATTATTCTAACAATTAGACCTTAATCTACTATTCTGCCCTGCTCTTTCTTTATAAAATCCACCTTCCGTTCTCAGAGCCTCTGCTCTCTCCGGAATCTGCTTCTCTCTACCCTCATGTTTTCTTGGTGAATATAGTAGCCGAGTTAGGCATTTGCCAGTAGACCTGGAGAGTAAATAAGAAACAACACATGCAGCATTGGATGATGATCTCTCTGCAGGGATGGAGTTTGAATATGTTCTAAAACTCATCCAAAAACATACCCACTGAGGGTACCAGTGCAGCCAAACAGACACAGAAATGGGCAGCCCATTATCCTTTCCATGTGAGCCAGAGAGGGTGGGAAAGACTTAGTCCACTGATGCATACTTCAATTCAAGCTGCCTGATTTTAAAGTGTTTTAGTGCTCATGTCCTAACTATTTCAAAAAATGAGCAGAGTGCCTGGCTTGAAAACTATAACAAGTAGAAATTGGCAACAAGAGAGTGTCTTTCTCCCTGAAGTTTTTTCTCCTTTCCAGGTAACTTTAACCCTGTGAAGACCTTATTTTTTTTATCTCTCTCATTTTATGTCATGTCTATGTAGCTAAACATCCAACAAGATGTTAGGAACTCTTGACACTAAACATTTTATGAACAGTGGAATTTGGTGCCTGTGTATATGCTATTTTGACATAAACGTCATATTTGCCATGTATGATATTGCCTATATATAAGATTCAGTTTTTTAATCTCTCTCTCTATATATAAAAGGCTAAGTGACCATCCAATCATCCAACTGTCTGACCAGCTGGTACACATGATGCACATTGACAATCAGGGGCAGATGCTCAAAGCAAGGGCTACCGAGCTGCGGTGACGTGGCAGCAGTGTTTCTCGGGTGATGGACTCCGGAACCAGGAGGAAGCCTGATTCTTTGCTGGGCCACGTGATTCCACCTTTGGCCATGGGTGCATGACTCCATGCACTGGGCCACTAGTTTTAAATAATATCCCCTATGCCTGTGGCATAGGAAAATACATTTATTTAAAATTTAAGTACTTTTTAAAAACTGTAAATGATTTTTAAATGAAAAGTTTGGAACATGTCAAGTATAAGTTTTTTATGATCTTACTTGCATTCTGAAGAGGCATGGGCTGTAGACCAGTCTGCTTGGGCTCGAGTCTGGCTTCCTCACCGACCACCGTTATGACATTGGGCACAAAATTTTCAACAACTGGTTATTTAAACTCTCTGCTCTGTATGTAAAACGGGTATAATAATGTTTTTCAGCATTATGCGGCAACATTTGCAAAGAGCTTGAAAACATGACAGAGACATAGTGAAAGCCATGTCAGGGATTGATGAATAAAATAATTGATTTGGAACCAGTTAATAAAATTGTCAAAAACTTTCATTAAATGTGAGTGGTAAATATTAGCATCTCAGTAGAAAACCAAAGGAAATGGTCTCAACAATTGTGTTTAAGCAATGGTCTTTCTATCAAACTACTAAAACTAAACTAATGAATCATGTATAACACTGCTAACTTTCAAAAGGGCCTTGGAAGTGGAATAAGAGGCAGTGGCTATCACAGCGTTGTTGCTGATCATGTGTTCTCAGTTCAGTGACATTTAGCTTGTAGGAATTCAGCTTTCTTATTGATGAAGAAGAAACAGTTCTGTGGGGTTTTCTTGAAAGAAAAATCCTGTAAGGTTAAATCATATAGAAATTGCAGAAAATTAATTTGAAACAACTTTAGAAATCACCTTATTTATACCAATCTTTTCCACCTCAAATTACATTGAAGGAAAGTAAAATTCAAAAAAGGAAAATAATTTGCAATACTTCCCCCTCCTCCACCCTACCTCACTATGAGAGTGACACAGTCACCATTCACAGCAAGGCCCCACACTTGTCCAGGAACATCTGAATCTTTCTTCATCAGACAATACTTTGCCTGGAAGTGTTCAAGGAGAATTTTGAAATATTGATTAAAAGAGGTTCACATAAAGGAAGTAAAAATAAATTGCTACATGTATACAAAATAGAAAAATAAATATTCTGGGATTTAAAAATGAAGATTAGTAAAATTTACATTCAAATGAAGGCAGAGGATTTTCTCAATACCATCATTATTTTCTTACCAAGTCAAAGTCTAAGACAGATGCAAACTGCTGGATATTTAGGAGTTTCCTACAGCCCCAAATTATCTGTCTTTAAATCAGTTTCTACATAAACATATTGCTTTACAACAAATGGAAATTTAAAACTATGTTATGTATAAATAACATAATTGGTAAGTATTCATACAATAAATGTGGTTTTACACAGAGAGAGAAACGTACTCTGATTAAATGATATCAAAAATAAACTAAACCTAATCTAGTCTTACAGTCTTTTAATTTTGGATTTGACAGTAGTTATAAATTGTATGTTTAAAGGATTGTTTTTATTTTTGATAAATTAATCAAGACTTATTGAAGCAATGAATGCATAAGTGGAACAATAAAAATCATTTTTTCTCTCTCTCTTCCTCTCACTTTCTCCTAAGAGAGAGAGAGACTTATTGAACAAGAATAAATTGATATACTATGTGGTTAAATAAGAAGATTAGAAAATCAATCTGCCTGGGCTCAGATTCTGTTTTTATAAGTTACTCATTCCAGCTTCTTGAATAAGTCATTTACCTTGTCTTTATCCTAATTTTCTCATATGAAAAAAGGGGGTATTTTTGAAAATATTACAACAGGTAATAACATGCACATAGTGGCGAAGAAAAACTGTACCAGACATTTTGTAATGGTCAATAAATACCACTATCTAATCTAATAAAAGAGTAATATGCAAATTAACCCTCATTCTGTTACACCTAAGATACACCCACCAGCCAAGCCATGCCCACCAGCCAATCAGAGTGGCTGTATGCAAATTAATCTGGCCAAGATGGTGGCTGGTGGCCACAGAGCTAGAACAAACAGGAGGCTTGCCCTGGTGATGGAGAAAGCTAAGGTTCTTGTCTGCCTAGACTGGTTGTGGCCTCTACTCCAGGCAATAGAGTTTCAATAGTAGAAGATAAATAAACCCCAGAGACGTGCTTCCAGTCTTGGGCTCAAGGAAGCACTGGGAACCTGGGTTGTCAGGGGCAACCCGACCTGGGCTCCAGTTAAAGCAACAAAGTTTCAACTTTAGAAGTTAAATAAATACCAGATACCAGTTTCCAGCCAGCCTCGCTGCAAACAGCCATCAGCCACTCACCCAGGCTGACCAGGAACTCCAGCAAGTCCCCCACTCTGATACAGAACACCCTTCAGGGCAAACCAGTTGGCCCCCACCCATGCACCAGGCCTCTATCCTATATAATAAAAGGGTAATATGCAAAATGACCCTAACAGCAGAACCACTGGGAATGACTGGTCACTATGACACACACTGACCACCAGGGGAGCAGATGCACATGCAGGAGCTGTCCCCTGATGGTCAGTGCGCTCCCACAGGGGGAGCTCTGCTCAGCCACAGGCCAGACTGATGGCTGCCAGTACATCAGTGGTGGCGGGAGCCTCTCCCACCTCCTGAGCAGAGCTAAGGATGTCATACTGCAACTTAGGCCTGCTCCCTGCTGGCAAGTGGACATCCCCCAAGGGCCCCCCGGCTGCCAGAGGGATGTCTGGCTGCCAGCTTAGGCCTGATCCCCCAGGGAGCAGGCCTAAGCCAGCAGCTGGACATCTCCCAAGGGGTCTTAGATTGCTAGAGGGCACAGGCCGAGCTGAGGGACACCCTTGAGTGCACAAATTTTTGTGCACCAGGCCTCTAGTATATATCAGTGCACAAAAATTTGTGCACTCAGCGGGGTTCCTAAGCCCGGCCTGTGCCCTCTCACAGTCTGGGACCCCTTGGGGGATGTCCACCTGATGGCAAGCCTATCCAGCCTGGGTGAGGGGCTGATGGCTGTTTGCAGGTTGGCCAAGACCCCCAGTGTGGACCCTCACCCCATGGGGGTGTGGCCAGCCTCAGTGAGGGGCTGAGGGCCATTTTCAGGCTACCTAGAGTCCCTTCAGGGTTCAGGTCCCTATTGGGGTGTCTGGCCAGCCTGGGAGAGGGGCTGTGGGCCATTTTCAAACTGCCCACAGCTCCCATTGACCCAATGTCCCAGCAAGTCTGGCTGGAATCCGGTTTCTGGGGTTTATTTATCTTCTATAATTGAAACTTTGTTGCCTTGAGTGGAGGCCTAGTCAGGCAATGAAGCCTCCTGTTTGCTTCAGCTCCGTGGCTTCCATAATGGAAACATTGTTTCCTTGAGCAGAGGCCCAGCCGGCCTACGCAGGCAGTTTCAACTCCATCGCTGGTGCAACAGAAGCCTCCTGTTTGCTCTAGCTCCGTGGCTGCCGGTCACTATTTTTGCTGGGTTAATTTGCATACAGCCATTCTGATTGGCTGGTGGGTGTGGCTTGGCTGGTGGGCATGGCTTGAGTGTCTGGGAGTGATGGTTAATTTGCATATTACTTTTTTATTAGATCATATGTATAATTTTTCCATAGCAAACTGACACTACTTCTAAGGAAATTAAAACCAGTAATTTTAAATTGTGTACTATATTACTATAAGATTTTCTCTTTTAAAAGTTATATGATCTTTTTTTGGATGGTGCCAATATTTATGATTTTGATTCCAACAATTGCCAGCCTGCTCATAATTGGCATTTTGACAGATGAGAATAGTGCTGGATTTTTTTTCTACTTAACTATGGAATTAATGCCATCACTGTTAATAGTTTCCCTGCATATTATTGCTTGATTGTGATTCCCTATCATTCAGGTAGCTCTCGCCCTTGGAGCACATACCCTGTCAGCTATTCTTGGAGATGCATCCCACAGAGTAGCTGGTCTTCTGTTGGGCTACTGGACAAGAGTGTACAGGGAAGAGAATCTTGTCAAATGTGAAGCCAGTATGTTTTATCCCAGTATCACTAGGAACATGAATCAAATGTTTCATGTGATTCAAAACCACCACACCACTCATCTCCATAAGTCTGAACACTAGTATATATGCATGTTCATGTGTGTGTTCACTTATTCAAACTTCAATGTCATGAATATTTAAGAATAATTACATTTTTTCTACCTGAACACACTATTAAGTTGGAAACAATTACTACACATTTAAACTATTATTTGAGTCACTTACAATATTTTCTTTACCATCCTTCCCTTAATTTAAGTGAACAGACAGTAGCCAAATTATTTGATATAACAACAGAGCTAGAATATGACTTTTAAGCAGGGTCAAGTCTAAAGGCAAATAGAATACACAGTTATTTATGTGGTATAATCTTAAAAATGTGATGTACTGCTCCTCCCAAACCACTCAACAGTGTAACTGAGATTCTATTATCATATTTGCTGAATTTATAGGAATAATAAAAATGCATCTACTCTAATAAAAGAGTAATATGCAAATTAACCACCACTCTGAGACACCTAAGCCATGCCCACCAGCCAATCAGAGTGACTTTATGCAAATTAACCATCAAAGATGGCGGTGACTTTGCATACACAGGAGAGTGAAGACTAAAGACAGTATAGAAGGAAGCCAAGTGCTGCAGAAGGGAGCCAAGTGGTGGAGAAGGGAACAGAGCTGAGGCAGTGGAGATGGTGAAGAAGGGAGGGAGAAGGCGGGGGAGGGGGGGCGGGGGGGAGCTGAGGCGGCAGAGACGGGAGCCAAGGCAGGCTTCACTCCTTTCTATGCTTCGCTCTGGCTCAGGAATCCCTATTCTTGCAGGAATCTTCCTGCAACGGGCTACTAGTATAATAATAAAACTGAATTCTTTAAATGGTAAAATGTAAAGCCATTCATCCTGTTTTTAGTATGAACAAATCTAAGAAGACATTTTACAACAATGAGACCAAGTTCTGTAGAAATGATATATAAGCTAAGACCTTTTGAGAAACAAATGTACCACCAAAGCCAAAGTTAGCCACATCTAGATTACTTACCAAAGACCCTATTACAGGACCATGCTAAGACCTATCATAAATCTAGGATGCATAGAAGAGGAACTAGTAGGAAGGAGGGAATTTCTGAAAAAGTCCAGAGCCAAAATTTCCCCACTATATTATTTTACTTTATATATAAGCTATTGCTTTTATATACAGACTTTATATATAAACTCAGCATATAAGCACAAGGAATTCTGGTTCTTTTTTTCCCCTCCAGGTAATATGTGTTGGGTGTGTGGTATCTGATAACACTCAAGTACAAGTGCAGAGAAGAATTATTTTTATCATAACGATAAATTCTTATTAGGACATTCAGCCTGAAAGGCATACAAACTTTAATAGACCCTATTATGTGTTCCTTAAGGGTTATTTCCGATACCTCTTGAAACATTTAAGTGTTATCAAAAGCGCTATGTCTGTGCTGGGAACTGAGAAGACTCTGGAAGTTATTTTCACAAATGTTAAGATGTCTTCTTAATGACGCCATGTGTCATTGGTCTTAGCCACATCACTCAGACTTTGGAAACCATGGGCACATTCACTTGTAACATATGATTTTAGTTTAATTATTTCCAGCTTATTTTCACTTCCTTAGTGCCACTCCACTTACACTGGTAATTAAAAGTTGAGTTTTTGAAGCTTTATTTCTGAGAGAGGCTGCAATGCTTGCAAGATGCATATAAGCATAATCAATGGACACAAGACACTGGGTGGTAGGGGAGGAGTGGGGAAGGTCAAGGGGAAAAAATGGAGACTTATTTAACACTCTTTTGTAATACTTTAAGCAATAAAACAAAATTGGAAAAAAAAGAAAGGGAACCACATATGTTCTCTATCAGAGTTGAATTACTGATTGAATTCACACACATGCAATTATTGAAGGAAAAATAAACTTAAACCATTTTTGATTTACATTAAAAGAGAAAACATCACTTTAAAATACAGTATACATTTGCTTGTTTTATAAAGACCAATCTGGTTTGAGGAACTATAAATTTGACTAAAAGAGAATAGTGAAAGTCAATACTGAATACTCTTGGATTGAAACAGTTTATAACATAGTACTTCCTCAAAATGAATTTCTTCAACATGTCTTTACTTGGAAGAAAACTTTTGGCTTTTGAAGTATCATTTATTTTATGTTGCTCATACCATACTTTTACTTTCCTAACTTGGGTTATAGATGAAACAGGGGATCTACGGAAAGTAACCTCACAGGGTGCTCTGACCATAATTCCTAACTGGGCAGGGCAGGTCACGGTGGGTAAGTCATTCTCCAGCAAAAAGGATTATCGTTGCCTTAAGCAAGCTTTGTCCATCTAGGTTAATACAACTTTGAAATGTCCCCTTTTAAACTCCTTTTTCTGAAATGTGACAACCCTTTCAGACTCCTCAAGAAAGCACATAATCTTACCTACTTCATAATCTGATCCCCATCCTGCTTTCTCCTACCTCCATGCCATCTTCATTATATCTATACAATTTCAAATGCATAAAAGAAACTGTAAAACTTGTATGCATATATGCATAGCCCATGGACACAGACAATAGTGTGATGAAGGCCTTGGGGGGAGGGGGCTAGGAGGAGTCAGTAGGGGGACAAAGGAGAAATATCTAATTCCTTCAACAATAAAGATTTTTTAAAATATATTTTATTGACTTTTTACAGAGAGGAAAGGAGAGGGATAGAGAGTTAGAAACATCAGCTGTCCCCTGCACACATCCTATTGGGGTTATGCCCGCAACCAAGGTACATGCCCTTGACTGGAATCGAACCTGGGACCTTTCAATCCACAGGCTGATGCTCTATCCACTGAGCCAAATCAGTTAGGACAAGATTTTTTTTTTTTTTAATGTCCTTCTCCAGAACATTTGAGATCTTGCTCGCTGGCCTATGTAGGCAGCTTGGCTCAAATAAACTTTTACAAAAATCCTCTATAGGTTTGGATGTTTCTTATGTCCATGGGATTTTATTTATTGAAAGTTATCAAACCCATGAGCCAAATATCTTTCCTGACATTGAATTATACAGATAGCCTAAGAATTTCACTTATTTTTCCTTCTAATCAGGGATCAACTAAGAAGAGATTGAATTCATGGATTTTTTTCCTGCAATAAAATATTGCTTTTTCTCTCTAAGGAGGTATTTGTTTGGGAGAAAAGAAGGTTAGGCATGCAACATCATATACAGAAAAGGCCCAGGTACCTAGACGTTATCAGTGTCATGGCAAAGCAATTCCTTCTCAGTGAGAAGAGCTAAAGAGAGACAGGAAGTGATCATATAAGAGATTTTTCAATTAATGTGGGTCACTTATTATATTATTCAGCTCTATGATTTTCTGTCTCTCAGCTGAAAGTCCTACTTTGTTCGTGCGTTATTCTCCTGATCTTATTGGGCATCTCTTTATGGCTGTTATTTGAATTCTTTATCAGGTAAATCACTTATTTATATTCATGAAAGTCTGTTTCTGGGGTTTTATCTTGTGCTCATGTTTGGAACATATTCCATTGTTTCTTCCTTTTCCCTGAATCTCGGTGCTGATTTCTGTGCATTAAACAGCCACATCTCTCCCAGTCTTGATGGAGTGGTCTTCTCTCCAACAGAAACTCATTCGCTCAGCCCGGACCCAGCGTGGCGGTCTCACAAACCTTTATGATGATTCAAGCTGCCTTCACTGATCTCAGTGGCTTCTGGTAGTTGAGAGTAATCCAGGATCTGTCAGTATTTTAAAGGGGAAGATTGCAGTTAACACCTAGATGCAACTGATATGGAAGCCTGTGTTCCCTGGGCCCCTTCCAGGGAGAAAATGGGAGCCTGACATTGTCCCCTGCTTTCTCTGCACTGGACCCTATGTGTAGTTGGGGGAGGGCGGTACTGTGGGACTTGTGAATGCAATCCCACTGGCTATCAGCCAGGCCTTCCAGGGCCCCGTCCTTTGGGTGGTACGGGGAAAGCTGAGGTGACAGAAGTAGGTACAAGCTCCTTCCAGGAGGATATTGGTGATTTGTAGTGGATTCAAGTAAAAAGGCTGAGGTGGTGTTTGCTGGCTTTCCTGGTCACCAGAGAAGATTGCAGTCAAACCCCAGGTGTGTGCTAAATTATAAGTCTCACCCTCAGCAGCAGCTTTTTTTTAAAAAAAATATTTTATTGATGTTTTACAGAAAGGAAGGAAGAGGGATAGAGTTAGAAACATCGGATCAGCTGCCTCCTGCACACCTCCTACTGGGGATGTGCCTGCAACCAAGGTACAAGCCCTTGACTGGAATCAAACCCGGGACCTTTCAGTCCACAGGCCAACGCTCTATCCGCTGAGCCAAACCGGTTAGGGCAGCAGCAGCTTTTAAAGTAGGCAAACAGCCCTTTCTCTGGGAAGGACTGGGACATGGATGGGGTCTTTGCCTGTTCCCTCTACCCTGAGCCCCGTGGAGAATATTTACAGGGAGTCCTGGAGAATCCATTAGGGGCTATTTCGTTGTTTAATGTAACCTCAAAGTCTACATGATGAAAGCCCCATTGGTTTTCAGAACAAGGTGTTTTGGGAGCCTGTCCCTCAGGTGGGGGTCTTAAAAGTTGGCGTGCTAGCCCTAACCAGTTTGGCTCAGTGGATAGAGCATCATCCTGCAGACTGAAGGGTCCCAGGTTTGATTCCAGCCAAGGGCAGGTACCCTTGGTTACTGGCAGGAGGCAGCTGATCGATGTTTCTCTCTCATCAATGTTTCTAACTCTCTATCCTTTTCCCTCCTCTCTGTAAAAAATCAATAAAATATATTTTTTAAAAGTTGGGGTGCTAAATGCCCAAAGCTGGGAATTGAATTTCCTTTCGATTTCATGACACTACCCTGGGAACTGAATTTATACCAGTGGGTGTCTCAGCCTTTCCTACTATTTTGATGCAGGTGATGTGGGTATTTTCTTGTTTGCTTGATGTGCAGGAGTGGCACAGCTAGTTTCTGGAATTTTATTTTTGGAGGAGGGGCAATGGAAGTAATTTTACAGGGTCTTTTCACCTTCCTCTTACCCTTTAAAAATTTTTTTTTCAATTGCAGATGACAAACAATATTATATTAGTTTCAGGTGTACAACATAGTGATTAGAGATTCATATACCTCATGAAGTTATCACCTCAATAAATCTAGTACCATCCAGGATTTCTTCCACAGGAAATTGCTCTGCATATAGCTGTCGATGTGTTGTGTCCATGAGAGGAGGTGAGTTCAGGAGGCCCCAGTGTTGCTTTGAAACAGAACGTTTTCTAGAGGTTGCAGAAGGCTTAAGACTCACACACAGCAAAACTCAAGACATGCTGACCCTTAAGATCAGTTTCCACAGGAGAAGCTTGAATCAGGGTGAGTAGAGGCCACTGCTTCCCAGATCGTGAATTCATAGCAGGTCTGATGGAGCCCATCAGCTCAGGGTCCTTAGAAGCTGCTACCAAGCCTGAATCTAAATTATGTCCCTGAATTAAACCTCATGTCACACCTTGGAAGCTGCTCCTGTCTTTATTGTTTTCTCACTGTGGCTTCTTGCCAAGATGGTTTCAAGAGCAGCTTTAGATGGATGGCGGCAATCTGTGAATGATCTAGTGTCTGAGTATCTCTGCCAGCATTTATGTTGCCACTGTATGTCTTTTCAATTGCAGCTGTCTTCAAACGTGAGTGGTGATGGCTCATTGTGGTTTTAATTTGCATTTCCCAAATCGTGTTGAACATCTTTCCATGTGCTTGTTTTCCATCTCCATATCACTCCAACAAAATGTCTCACTTTTTAAAACCTGTTTTTTTTTCAGTTGATTATTTGTGTGTTTGTTTTAAAAACACCTTTAAGAGTCATCTATATATTTTAGATCCTAGTCTTTTTTTTTTTTTTTTTGATATGTGGTTACTTAGTCAATCTACAGTTTTTATTTTTATTCTCTCAATAGGATACTTTGGAGAGTAAAGATTTTAATTTTATGAAGTACACTTTATTCATTTTTCTTTTTTCCCTAATTTTTTTTTATGTGTGGGTAATATATTTGGTAACAAGTGTAAGACTAGTCCTAGATTCCAAAGGTTTTCTCCTATTAATTACTAAAGTTTTATAATTTACATTTAAGTAGACAAGTCATATCAATTTTTAGATAAGGTGTGAGTTCTAGGTCAAAGTGTATTCTTATTTTGTTTTTGTTTTTATTCAATAGATGCCCATTTGTTCTAGGACAATTTTTAAGAAGTCACGTTCATAATTTTATAATGTTATAGTTTTATAAAATCATTTAACCACATTTTAAGGTTTCTAATCTGTTCCTTTGATTTATGTGTTTATACAAATACTAAATAGTCATGATTAGTGTAACTATATGCTATCTTAAAGTGAGGTAAATTGATTCCTTCCACTTTTTCCATCTTTTTAAAAACACCTTTAGCTTATCTAATTTCTCAACATTTCCAGATAACTTTAGAATAATCATGTCTTTAGCTAAAAATATTCTTGCTGGGATTTTGATAAGAATGTCATTACACTTGTATATCAACTTGGAGAGAATTACCATCTCTACTACACTGGCTGTTCCAATTCTTTAACAAAATACATCTTTCCATTTATTTTAATCTTCTTATATTTCTTTGTCAGTGTTTTGTAATTTTCTATGTACAAGTCCTGTACAAGTTTTGCTAGCTTTACAAAATCTCATTGTGGTTTTTTTGTTTTTGTTTTTTTTGTTTGTTTGTTTGTTTTTTGCGGGGGGTGGGGAGTGGGGTGCGTTGATTTAAGTGGTATTATTTTATTTGGTTTGGTATCTATTAGTTATTTTTTTCATATGTTTACTTGAGTTTTTTGTTTACCTGCAATATTTCTCAATTATTATAGAAATTTTGTAGAAATTTTTGTAGATTCTATGTAAACAATCATGTCAACCATAAATTGAGCTTATTCTTCCCTTTCTGATCTGTCTTTTACTTCTTATCCTTGTGTTATTGAACTGCCTAGAACTTGCAAGTCTAAATCTTTAAGTGTTAAGATGAGAAGCAAAGGCCTTAGATGCCCCACCTCTGAATAGTGTTGTGTGTTAAAAAACAGCAGTAGGGTACCAACTGAAAGTAAGATGAAAAAGTTGCTTTATCTCCTGGAAGAACAATAGAAATGTTACATAAAACAAATTCAAACTGTTTTTATTTCATTTCTTCAGATGTGCACATTCTACCAACACTCTCTACCTTTGGTTTACTGAAGAATTAGAAAAGACTGAATGAAAAATGAACTATGAGTTGATATGTCTTTCTCTTTCCATTTTCAGAATAAGTTGGCTAATGTAGGAAAGTGACATGAGTAAGAAAGGGATTGTAATGTTCTTTGGTCGTTTATATCTCTTGAAACATCATGCTATTTTTTCATTCAAAGGAAGTTCTGGTTTGAACTGACAGCATGGCTTCTCAGGGCTGCCATCACCTCATTTTAGTCAGTCATAGAAGTATCATGCTGCTATGGACTATACTGTGTCTTCCCATGTGTTTGACACCCTACCCACAACATGGTGGTATTTGGAGATGGGGCCTCTGTGAGTGAGGTATTTAGATTAGATGAGAGCATGTGGGTGGGGTCATTGTGATGACATTAGTGCCTTTGGAAGAAAAAGAAAAGACACCAGTGCACTCTCTCCCTGTCTGTCATAGTGAGCAGCAGAACTCTGCAAGTCAGGAAAAGAGTTTTCACCAGAACCCTGATTCTGGAAGTACAGCCTCCAGAACTGAAAGAAAGTAAAATTCTATTATTTAACCTACCCGGTTTAAGTATTTCGTTATGACAGCCCAGGCTAGCTATGACACATGCTTACTTGTATTTAACTGAGTGGTGCTGAACTTGCAAGCAGGGAGCACTCTGTGCTCATGGGGCATTACAAACCTTATCTGCAGATGGAGCAACAAGGAACACTGGATATGTATACTGTATGGATCCAGCCTGCTCCCCAATGCTACACTGTCCCATCAAACTTTGTTTATAAACAGAAGTTCTATGAAGATCATGTATCACAGAAATGTATACTTGAAACCAATCTGATCTTATTAACCAACGTCACCTCAATATATTTCATAAAAAATAAAATTATTAAGACTTTCAAGGCATTGATTTTAGGGCATGACACCAAGCACAGGATCCTTTAAGTGTGGGGCTGTATGTGACTGTGCAGGTGGCTCACTCCTGAAGCTGACCCTGAGTGTGATCATTGTGTATGGAACTGGAGAATACCACAATCTGTCTCCAAGGAAAGATTGGTACTAATCCAGATCATCAATATTAAATGACAGAATGGAAATTACTTCATAGTAAATAAGGGTAAAAATTAGGGACATCTTATTACAGGCATCCTCAAACTACGACCTGCGGGCCACATGCCGAGTGTTTTTGCTGCCACTGCCTGTTCTGCTTAAAATAAGATATGTGTGGTGTGCTAGGAATTTGTTCATAGTTTTTTTTTAAACTATAGTCCGGCCCTCCAATGGTCTGAGGAAGTGAACTGGCCCCCTGTTTAAAAAGTTTGAGGACCCCTGTCTTATCATGAAGTACCTTTTGAAGTGTATTTAAATATATATATATATATATACACACACACACACACACACACACACAATGGAGTACTACACGGCCATAAGAAAGGATGAAATAGCGTCATTTACAACAACATGGGTGGACCTTGAAAACATTATGTGAAGTGAAATAAGTCAAACAGAGAAAGCTAAGAACTATATGATTTAACTCAAATGTGGACTATAAAACAAACTTATGTATACAAACAGCATTGTGGTGGTTGCCAGAGGGAGGGGCTTAGGGGAAGAAAGGGGTCCTAATAGGAGGTGACAGGATAAGATTTGACTTTGGTTGGTGGGCACATGGTCCTATATACAGATTTTGTAAATTAGTAATCCACGTATGTAACGTATATGTTCATGTAGACTAATGTTACCTTAATAAAATTAAAAATAAAATAAAATAAAAAGAGACACCTGTAACAGGTCATTCGACAAAGGGTAGAAATATATATAGTGTTTGAGAAAATAATTTTTAAAATATGATTTACATTAGGAGTACTATATAGTAAAATACTGAGACCCATCCTACTTCTAATTAACTATCTCTATTTATTTTCCACCCTAGCAACTTCTCTAATTTATTGCTGCTTAAGGTGGCCTGAAAATTATGTGTGTTTTTTTTGTTGTTTTCTTTACTTTTTTTTTTTGGGGGGGGGGGTGAAGGGTAATTCAATATAAGAAATAAAAAAGTAAATTTGGTATAAAATATTAAGTACATGTAGTGTATCTTAGAATCTAAAGCATTAGTTCAGCTGGTATGTCATATATCACCATATAGTATAGTTTTTTGCATCCGTTGAAGACATGCTTTTGTTTTTTCTGCTTCTTTAATAATACTGTGAACTCATTACTGTCAGAGGGTAGATTGTTCAGCTCTGTAGTCACATGCCTCATCACTGTCCTGAGTTTAATTTAGGTTCTAAACAAATGTCTGCTGATTCAATTAACTAATTTTATTTTGTAACATTTGGAGCCTAATTACATTATTTCAAAGATAGGCATCTTCTATCCATTAAATTAATTTTTCAATTTTATTGACATCTGTTAATCATTATACACTATTGAATTTGAGAACATCTTTTCTATTTATAAAATTATAATGACTATAATATTTAAAAAATCACATTAAATAGATTACGGATTGTTTACCACTGATCCTTTAACATATTTCAGATTGGTTACAGCTAATTTACCTAATTCATAAGCTGAAAAGTGCTCAAAACAAAATAATAGTTGTTTATATGAGCAACAACTTCTAGGAATTTATATTTCTCAGAGATAAAAAAGGGGGCTTGTAACTAAACTTTGTTCTATCAAAATTAAATATTATTGCCTTATCCATAAGAGTTTCAAAGATGTAAATTCATATATAAACCCAAACCAAGGTAACAAAGAGTAAAATCTGAAAATAAAAGTCAGAGCTAAAAGAATCAATTAAATGGAGATTGATGTTAAGATATAAACCTGAAAAAAATTCACAGTTTTTATGCCTTGGTGAAAATGGACACAGTCATATACACTGGCTTTGGACATGCACTCAAAACACTCTCTCTCTCTCTCTCTCTCTCTCTCTTTCATTTGCCAATACTCTATGATGATAGAAATGTTTTAGCTCATATTTTCCATTTTGAAAATATTTTTAATCATT
This sequence comes from Murina feae, assembly GCA_004026665.1. Classification (NCBI taxonomy): domain Eukaryota; kingdom Metazoa; phylum Chordata; class Mammalia; order Chiroptera; family Vespertilionidae; genus Murina; species Murina feae. Next base: position 15,587 of record PVJC01008508.1, read on the forward strand.
TGTACATATTAGTTAGTTATCATGACTGTTCATTCTATGTCACTTATAACAGCAGTATGAATACCAGTTAAGAACTCATTGAAATAAAAAAATTCATGTTTTGAACAGAGTTACCTATTCCTCAAGAATGTCAATGTATTATCTGTCACACACATATATACACACTGACACATTTTTTTTTTTTTTTTTACTTTCAAATAGTTTGGCAGTGATTCTAGCATCATTTGCACATCTCTCAAAAGATGGTCTTGGACCATTTGAATGCTATTAGTTGCTTGCTTTAAACTCATCTCTAGCTTCCCACCTAGGCAAACTCTGTCTATATTGAAATCATTATTACCCAATTGTTCCCAGTATCTAATATTCAGTTCGATATTTATATTGAGTTTACCTCAAATCTTATGTGACTCTGCTGGTTTCATTTATCTCTCATTTCCTCACTGCAGTTCTAACACTTGCCAATGATGATCCACAGGACCTAACAACCACCAGTACCAGAACACATCTAGGATCCCCTATTCCAGAGCAAGCCACTTAGCCAGCACCGAATGCCTTTGATCTTTAATAGCAGCGCACTGCTATTGCGCACAGAGTTTCAATTGCACCCAATGGCACAAATGTATGCCCTGAGACTAGTAAGAAACAAAATATCCCCAACTTCTGCTTTTAGTGTCTAGGGGTTTATTCTCAACACCAGAACTAGATTTATCTTTTTAAAGCCTAAAGTCACTCTTCTACTTCTGTATCACTTAGAGTTTTTGTTACAGCTTAAATTCTTATTATGACCCATGAGTTTCTATATTATCTCATCTTCTATCACCTCTCTGAAACGCCCTTCCCCACTTTTCTTTAGCTCAGACAAAAAAAAAAATTTGATATCCCTCACACACACAAGACACATTCTCCTGTCAGAACCTTTACGTTTAATGTTTCCTTTGCCTGGAGTGCATTTCCCTTGCGTGTCCCACAGCTGGCTCACAGGCTCATGTCCTTCAGGACTTCAATGGTATATCACTTTCTCTATGGGGTTTTCTGTTGTCCCCTGATCTGTAGTAATTCCTATTCCCCTTGCTGCTTTTGTGTCTATATGATATAAAACCAGGTAGCAAACTATATATTTGATTTACTTTGTATCATCTGTCTCCCATCCAGACACCCCAATATTAACTCCATGAAGACTGAGAAGCTTTCTGTACTGGGAACTATTAGCATCTGGAATATGTCTGAATTATGGTAGGCATTCAGTCATCATTCGATGACAGACTGAATTTCTAAGGCCATGAATGTTCTTACATAAATTCATTAATTCAAAAAAAATAACTGCTTGAAATCTGACAGACACAGTGATCTGAACGGTTGTGATCTTCATTCGTTTACTAGGTTTACAAGTGATTTTTGCTTCTTAGCTTTGAAGAACCAACATCTTCAAAATCATTAATAATTGAAATTATATTTAAATAACCTTTTAATCATTTAAACAATGTGAAGTACAAAACTGAATCTACTAGAATGTGACTAAATTATAGCAGGCTTTTAAATAGGATGACTATGGTTGTCTTTTTAATAAGAGATTGTTCAGAAGAAGAAAAAAGGACTCGAGGGATTCAGGAATAATAGTTTCTGACTTTGTTCTTCTATTCACTTTTTGTGTAATCCAAGGTGACTCACCTCTCCTTTCTGTATCCCTCATTTTCTAGTTGACAAAATAAAGAGTAATAAGATTGGGCTGCAGTTATTTTTAAAAGGTGATGGTCAAAAAACAGTATAAATGTTAAGTATAATGTGTTTTTCTACTTACAATATCACTTTAATTTAAATTAAGACTGTTTTTTTCCCCCACATGATAATATAGATACAGTTTAAAAGAGTGGATGTCCATCTATTAGTTGTACATTTTGAAAGCTTCTAGAAATATTTCAGTAATAGACAGTGTGGCTTGGTTTGTAATTTAGTAATATCTGTCCTATGGGAGTTGCACACAATTATGTCTCAAGCTTTGTAACCATAGCATAATCAAATATATTCAGCATTGTTCCTGAGAATAGACTTGCCTTATCATTGAATTAATTGAAGATATTCAAACTCCATTTCTATGTGTTTTTGTTTATTTTTTTCGTGATGAATTGAGGAGCTGGGGGGTAAAGAAAAAAAAAAGACCTCTAATTCATAAATCAATAAGGACTATCATTTACCACACTCCCTCCCCAAAAGATGTACCTGATAAAGCAGGAACTCTATGGGAGGCATGTGGAAGGCTTGGTGTAGAGATTAAGAGAAAGGGTTGAAAAAGAGGGACAGTTTTGAGTACAGTCCTGTGTATGTCACTCAGGTTGTCTTCTGGCCCAGTTTACAGTGACTTGGGCACAAGAAGATAAAGGAAAGAAGTATCACTGAATTTTGTCTTTAGGTCTCTATAAAATGCAAGAAAAAGCAGAAGGGGCACATATAACGAGGGATATATTTCCCTTCTTAGCAACATTATTTCTAGACCCAGGACAAAAGAATAACTTTCCTAAATTCAGAAACAGTAGAGTTCCACACAGGAGTCAACATGAATGATGCCAAAAGTCATGCAGATTGTAATTAACGCAGATATGAATAACTGGAAAGGAGCGAAGAGAAGGCCAGGAAACTGCAGTTTTACACTCTCCAGGGAGCCACTGGCCTATTCCCTGCCAATTACTGGGCAAGGGCATGGGTGGGGAGAACAGATGCATGCCCTGTGCAGTCTGGGTGAAATGGGGAAGGGACGTGCCTATCAGTCACACCTGGGAACAGGTCATTGGCCAGAGGGGGGTGACCACGGCAGGCACGAGATTTGGAATATTTAATCCCCTAAACAAAGAAGTCCACTCCCTTGTGTGTTTTACTCTTGGAGCTCCTGTTGTGGGGGCACACTGTCCTGGCTTCCCTGCATTCACCCTCATAGCTCACAGCCATGTGGACCCCACACAATGGACTAATGGACTGCAACTAGCTTCATGCTGTACCACACCCAACTCCTCCTTGGAAAGGAAACTCTGAACTCTGGCTTGGCTTCTAGCTCTGAATTCCCAGCTGCACATTATCCAGGACTGGAGTAAGGGAAATGGGACTTTGGAAACTCAGGGATGTAATTCCACACAAATATAAAGCACTGATCCTCCTGTGAGAATCTCAGAAAATTCTTTTTCTCAAGATAAAGTAAGCACCCGGCCCCCAGCACCCATGGGGAAGGGGATACCCCACTTCCACTGACAGCCATGTCAGTAAACATTTCTTCGCAGACAATGAGTGAATTATGGGCTGAGTATAAGAAAGAAGTGGCAAACAACACAAACATTTTTTTAAAAAATGAGTCGCATCCATTTGCAAACACTCCCTTGAATTTGGAAGGAATTGGATACCCATATTTCTAGCTAATATTGTCTGAGGATGGTGAGCTGGGGACTTACAATATTACAAACTATTATTCTAGCCTTCTTGTAAGGAGCAGCCAGGGGACAGAAAAAAGGCATTGAATCACATGGAAATATGATGATGGCCAGGAGAGGGAGCGGAAGAAAAATGAAAGCAAACTTCTCTTTGCTTATTTGCCCAGTAATTTATTTATCTTCTAGGTGGCATATCAATTCAGGATGTTACTCCAAGGCTCCACAGCTTTAAAACGAGGATTTTATATCACAACAATATTTAATAAATCTAGCTGATTTTTTTAATTATTTGTCTTGACTGCTGGGTCTGAAAATAAATGAATTCAGCTCTAAGTTTTTGTCACAGATCTATTTAGTTATACCCTCCAGTTTTCTAAACTAATTATCATGCATAACAAAATTCAGCTTTTATCATGCCTGATGATTTAGCATGTATTATGATTAATTTTTGTATTTAGTATAGGAAACAGAGACCTTTCTCAGGTGGCTCTTTTAATATCTGTGCCTGGATGACTCCTGTACTTACAATTTTCACTATTGTAGATAAATATCTGGAGAAATCTGGTTTGTTCTGTGCATTTTACCACATAGAGATTACAAAATAAATCAGTTTGACATATGTATCTTTAGTAGATACTGTGCCAATGCTTATTACTATTCAGGAGACACTCTTCAGGAGAGAGATGAGGTAAGCAGAGCATAAATCTACCATAAATTTCAAAGTGCTGTATATTGAGCAAATAAATGTAAGTTGTGAAGTAGAATGACAGGATTGAAAATATGAGACGTTACTTTTTTATAACTCCCCCCTCAAATGTTTACCATCAGTTGAAACTGATTTCTACATCATTACCCCTATCTCCTTCCCTTTAAATTATATTTTGCAAGCACCCCTTAGAAGTCCTTAAAATCATGAGACTACACACAACCTTGAAGTAATACAACATTAAGGATATGTACTTGAAATTTATTAAAAAATCATCTGTTGATGTGGTTTTAATTTTTTAAAAATCTCTAGAAAGCAAATTTTACTTACTGCCCTCACAGACTGATCACTGACCCTCCTGTTTACTTCTCAATGCTTCATCCCATTTGGAAAGAGACAACAGATAATCTGAACAATTAATTGAATATTTATAGGAAATGCGTGGTTTTAATTCTTATTTTAGTTTTAGCAAGATGGTTCTTTTAAGTCACATTCAATCAATAAGTTGGTAAGATTTTTAAATATCATAATCTCTTTAATATGTCAGCAACATATGTGTAACTTCTAAACTAATTTATTTTTGAATTAAGTAAAATAAAACTATTTGGCAATGTGGTAAACATGCAAGTAAGCAGAAAGCAAATGTGAACTTTTGACATGCAAGGGGTAAGGCACGGGCTGGTAAAAGACTTCCGGAAAAAGGGAATTGGGGCAGATGTTCAGACTCCACATTTGAACGCTCTCGTTCATAACAGCTAGTGTACCCTTTCAGAAGCAGGACTTCCATCTCTAGAGGTATAATTGTCATCACACTTCAAACTCTGATCAGATTCTGATTTTAAATTCCTGACAAATTAAGTATTGCTGGATAACTTAGCACTGTCACTTCTCCATCAGTATCTTCTCTCACAACTTTAAGAGGAACAATCCTTTAAACAGAAAAGATTCTGCTTTTAAATAAGCTCTAAAACTATAGCTGCCCCTGTAGGGATCTGCAACATAGTGTCAGAGAACTCTTATTGTTCTCCAGCAAAAATCTATTCCAGTCACACCCCAGATCCCATTCTATTGTCTCCTAAAGAACTAGGTCCTATTTTATTTAACTTAAACTACTTTTTCTATGTTAATGCATATTTCAAGATTGTAAATAAGCATGCAAAATTCATAGTTAATTCTGTTGTGTCTAGCTCTTGTCTCTATTTTTTTTAAATATATATATATTTTATTGATTTTTTTTACAGAGAGGACAGTAGAGGGATAGAGAGTTAGAAACATTGAAGAGAGAGAAACATCAGTCAGCTGCCTCCTGCATACCCCCTACGGGGGATGTGGCCACAAGCAAGGTACATACATGCCCTTGACTGGAATCGAACCTGGGACCCTTCAGTCCACAGGCTGATGCTCTATTCACTGAGACACACCTCTTAGGGCAGGCAGGAGTTTATTCTATGATTTTCTGGGAACCTGATATACAGTGAGAGAGGAAAAAACTTTTCCTTCTTTGAAAGTTTATAGGCCAACTTTTAGCTTTATTGTCTAACATTGCAGAAAGTAGACCAATTCTACTTCAGCTAATTTGCCCAAAGGCAATTATCCCAATGGCAAAATTATCAAACAACAATTTTCTGAGTGAACTCTCCTTAGTTTTTCCTGCAGATGAAAGCTCTTGCTCTCTCCTTCAACTCCCACTAGAATTAGGTGCAAAAAGATGGTTGAGAAACAAATTGGGGGAAAAAAATCTTTAAAAGCTATTGATAGGCTAAAATGAAAGTTAGATAACTACAAAGTTATAGAAATATCAAAAGCTGTTGAAACCATACAGTTTAATTTGAATTGCTTTGAATTGTTAAATTAGCTTAAGAAAACCCACAAAAGCAAGTTTAGCCTATTTTCTTTTAGAAATATTGTCCAATCAGTGAACTGGATTTTAGTGGACTGAATTTGGCAAATTAACCCAGCTAGAGCCTGAGTTGTAAGAAATGATGAGAGAACACGGATAAGTTGGAGAAGGGAGGCCGCAAAGGGCTGGCAATGGGCGAATTGGAAAGTTTCCAGAGTAAACGAAGTTAGATTAAGTTGAATTTCAATGTACCAGGACCATATAGGCCAGTTTTCCTGGTATGGAGCCTACACACTCTGCCCGGCTTCTGGAAAAAGGCTCCTCTAAGGCCAAGTGGAGTCAGATGGAAGCATTGAGTCTTTCCCGATTTTGAAGCAGAAAACCTAAGAAACAGTTGCACAACTTAGCTTCTTTCTCCTCATCTCGGGGCCTGCTTTTAACCACTCTCCACTCGGGGCTTATAATTACCCATTCCTACCTTCACACTTTACTTCCCTTTCATTTACCCTATGTCAGAATATTATCTAACATTACCCTATGTCAGAATATTATCTATACTAATAAAAGGGTAATATGCTAATTAGACCAGACATCCTTTCAGACAAAGCATGGTGGTGGGGCCAAGCCAGAGGCAGTTAGAGGTGATCAGGCCAGCAGGGGACAGCAGTTAGGGGGATCACATTGGTGTGTGACAGCAGTTAGGGGGATCAGGCTGGCGGGAGAGGGCAGTTAGGGGAATCAGGCCAGCAAGGAAGAGCAGTTAGGGGGATCAGGCCAGCAGGCAGGCGAGCGGTTAGGAGCCAGTGGTCCCAGATTGCGAGAGGGATATCCGACTGGATAGGATCTAAACTGGCAGTCAGACATCCTCCAAGGGGTCCCAGATTAGAGAGAGTGCAGGCCAGGCTGAGGAACACTCCCTGCTCCTGTGCATGAATTTTACGTACTGGACCACTAGTCTAACATATGCTTCTATTAATCAACAATGTGATTTGCAGGGTCCTTACTGCTATATATCTTACCCACCTGTGCCCATGGTTTTGCATAATACACCATAGTTTCCCAAGCTTTCTGTATTTGTGTGTGTATATTGTTGTTTTTTTGGCACCTAGGAGTACATAGCTATTATTTGTATATCTTGGTTCTAAGATTATTAATTTATAGTACAAGAAAAAACAAGGATAAAAAAATGAGCAACTACAATGATGGGAGGAGGTAACAATTTAATGTATACATATATTTGATTCCTTCATATAAGCATATGAGTCAGGAGCTTCCATAGCTCTAACCATGAACTGTAAAGGAAGGAAGGAAGGAAGGAAGGAAGGAAGGAAGGAAGGAAGGAAGGAAGGAAGGAAGGAAGGAAGGAAGGAAGGAAGGAAGGAAGGAAGAAAGGAAGGAAGGAAAGGAGGGAGAGAGGGAGGAAGAAAGGGAGGGAGGGAGGGAGGGAGGGAGGGAGATAATTTCAGACTCTTGCTGCCTTTTCTTTTTTGTCTGATTAATTCAAAGATTCTAAACACACTGCTCAAAATCACCCTATTACTAAGATCCTTTCCAATTTTCCTAAACAGTGGAAACATGATATATATATATATATATATATATATATATATATATATATATATATATATTTTTTTTACAGAGAGGAGGAAGGGAGAGGGATAGAGAGTTAGAAACATCAATCAGCTGCCCCCTGCACACCTTCTACTGGGGATGTGCCTGCAACCAAGGTACATGTCCTTGACCAGAATTGAACCTGGGACCTTTCAGTCTGCAGGCCAATGCTCTTTCCACTGAGCCCAACCAGTTAGGGCAGAAACATGTTTCTTTATTGGAAATCACAAAGCACATTTTGTATACTTTCACTTGAAACACATTCCTATGTGTTTATTTACTGTATGTCTCCTTCAGAGTATAAACTGTTCAGGATCTGTGACTGTGTTTTATTTGCCATTGTATCTGTAGCATAGTATGTAATTTCTAAGATAAGATCACTTACAGTCAAACAGGAAATATATACATGTAAGCAAGTACTACACAAAGCACAAGTGCTATACAATACACACATGTATAAGATTCATTGGTGGCAAAGAAGGAAATAATTCACTATTCTTGAGAAGACCAAGTTCAGTCCTACAGAGAATAAGAGCCTGGAGGGTATATTGAAGGAGAAGTAGGATTTAACCTAGTGAAAGAAACAAGAAAACACTTTTCAAGAGGAAATCGTAGATACACAGACATGGGATCATGGAACTGTATCACAAAACTAGGAAGGTTTTGTATTTTGTATGAATGGAATAAAGGCTATAAGGAAGAGAGGGGCAAAAATCTGGGGAGGCAGACAAGACCTAAGGGGGGAAAACACAAATAAATGAAAAAAATAAGTTAAACAATGTCTATAAACATATAGGCTTAAATATACCTAAGTGTATTCACAAGAAATTGCTAAGGGGAGATGAACTGAAGGACTGAGCAACAGATTTAAGTGCAAAATTACAAAAGAAGACCTAGATTTATGGCAGCCTCCTTAACAGTCCCACTAGAGAGTGAAAGATTCATCCAAGAGGCAGTTAGGAATTACCGAGGAGAAGCAAGTGCCAGAATGTGGGGTTACAAGAATCTAGTAGAAGTGTGCAGAATGAAGCTGAAGTGGGGACACAACAGGATAGCAAGTCAGATTATTGTCTAATGAGGGCCTGAATAAAGGCATTAACATTGTAAATAGTAATTCAAAGAAAAACCATGTGCCATTTTCATGAGCTCTAATGTCAGGCATACCTGGGTGTAATTTCCTGCATTCTCTCTTTCTACATGTGTTACCTGGGAAAGTTGCTTTCCTTCTTCGGACTTTTCTATTAGTAAAATCAGAATAGTAATATCATGTACACTAAGAAATTATAGTAAGAATTAATGAAATCATGAATATAAGTCCATATTATATTACCCAGCACTGTTGATGTTTGCCCTTATTGTAGTTTTCATCATTATCTACTCTCCTCAGAGAAGGAGACAGCGTGTGGGAGGGAGAGAAAAGAAGTGTGTATGACTGTGGGGGTCAAATGTAATTCTCATCACCAACTTTATCATGATTCCTTCTCCTCACCGCTGGATCTATGTACACCCACTCCTCCCACCTGTGCATGGAAATAATTTATGCGACGCTATACAGAAAGGCTTTTGGAATCCAGCAAATGTGTATTTATTCGTATATATTCACTTCCTTTAAACTGTTTCTTCTTTAGAAAACACGAAATGCTCTACGTCAATAGCAGCTTTTAAGACTCCCTTGTGTTTAGTAATTCCTTTTATGTCCTAGATATTAAACTATTGTGTAAGTCTTGATCCCTTGTAATACTATTAAAGAAATTCAATTTTGCATCCTGCAGTCAGATGCTTCCTGCTGCGAGGCTGAGGTTGATGGAAGTCAGTGTGAGTTGGGAATGAGTAAATGATGGAAGCCCTCGGTCTCTGACACGCCTCCTTCTATTACATTTACATTAAATGTGGCTTCTTCTCTGCTTTCATCTTAAGATGGAGGCACAGAATACTGATGAGCAAGAATTCAACCAACACTGGTGATTTTTTTTTTTTTGGACATATTTGGATATCAAGAACACAGTCTGTATATTTTTCTGGATCAGATAATGTTAGAAGAAATAACTATTTGCTTTCCATGCAAAAAATAAGTCTGTAAGTGACCTTGAGTCCCTACCATTTGCCTTGTTGCTATGTGATGTATCTTTTTTTGCTTCTTCTCCAAGAGACACACTTGAATATCACTAAAGAAAGTGGAGGAAATACGAAAACTAGAGTCATGGCCGAATTCTAAAATTTAACTTGAGATGGAGGTTTCAGTTCATATATCCTACTCATCACCCTGGTTACAAAGAAGGTCACATATGTATTCTTTTCTGATACTTTGTCAGCAATGATAATTATCTGAGGGTCTTTGTCTCTTCATTTGAATAAAATTTTTCAAAAAGTTTTTATGCAGTCCTCCGTGTGGCAGAAAGAGACAGAATTATACCACTCTGAGTACACTTCAGAGTACCAAAATGCACTCTGAAGTCATGCATTTTTTCCCTTGTTGCACAAGAAATAGATATTTTCTTCAAACAAATATTCAGTAGCAAAGACGGAAACTAATTAAGTAAAAATATAATTAGTTTTAGAGTAGAAATCTATTCTAGGAATCTATAAGCAATTTGTTAAATTAGTCAACATCATGTATCTTTGCTGTGCATCTATTCCTTGCCAGAACAATAACCACCACCTCCTGAAGACTACTCTGCTAATGCTCTATACAGATTGTTTCAATTAATACAAAAGTAGAATGCGCTAAATGTCATCATCTTCATATTACAACTGAGAGCTAAGTAACTTTACCAAGTACACAGTGAAGATTCTGATCTTAGGTTTTTTTTCTGGAAGTTTCCCACTTGAGAAAATTACAATGAACCTAAATTACTTCAGTTCTTTTAGTGTCCGTGTTCTTACAGCAGTTGCACACTTCCTCATAAATTCCCCGTGTCACTCTACACACACTGCTAAAGAAAAATGTTCACCTTTGGTGACCCTTAAGATAGATAACTGTGTTTTGAGAGTGAATCCTGCCAAATATTCTAATAAAACTGTATGAGTAAAGGTTTTCTAATCAAAACATCTGATTTATAAGTAGTTAGTACCTAAAAGATAACTAGCAGCTTGAAATATTGCTCAGAAAACACTCAACTAGATCACAGTCAATAGGGGTGTTTTTATAATCAAAAGAAGAGGCAAATATATTCTTCTCTTCTTTCATTCTGCTCATCTTATTCTTAGTCACATATACATTCTGTGTTACTCCTGATCAATTTTGAAACATATTTTGGAATACATACCAATATGATATTAATTTAAATTATCCAAGTAACATTGCTATTATTTTTACTCATTTATTCACTTCATTTCATATTTTTAAAATTAAAATTTATCTCATTAAACATACATATTTGAGTTAAATGGTATAAGGAACTGGATCCTTCAAAAAGAATAAACCGTTAAGACTATTCACTTCAACAGCCAATCTCTGTATTCCCATTAATGGACTTCAACAAATAAATAGCTTCTTCTTGGCTTCTTTTTATTAAAACATTTACTATTCATCACTTATATTATCCTGTAATTTAGTCATATATTCTAATGTGGAAAGAAGTATTTCATTATTTCCAGTTATTAGAGATTAATCTACATTTAATGATGATTGATAATGAATTTTTCTACTTTCAGAAAATATTGATTAGTACTGATATGTTTTTCACTCCACATGTCTAGGATACTCTTGGTACATTAATTCATTAATGACTTTTTCTAAAGGTAATAACAGGATAAATAATCTGGGAACATCAAGTTATATAGCATGCATTAATCAGATCACATTTTTCTCTTGTTTGTCTCAGGAATCCCCCAAGCTGGGCATTTCCATGTATTTAAATCTTTTGCTGATTCAACTTATCTGTTCATTCAGTAGGTATTGTGAACTAAATGCTTAGAGGCTTTAATTATTGCATCTCATAAAATAATGAGATTCAACAATGAAAGCTCAACATTAAAAGTAGTCCATGATTTTAGAATCTTTGATTGCATAGAATATTTTATTTCATTAAAAAATAATTAGAAACTCATTTTTGAACTCAAATTTCTCAGTCTCAAAGTGACGTAAATGAGGTATTTTTAACTGATTAGAGTATAGATATGTAACTACTAAAGGAGTTAAACTACTACTAAGTTACTAGGTTGAAAAAAGAGAATTGCCTCCAAGTTAAAATCTGGTATCACTGAAACAAGTAACACAGCTATCATTCTCTAGGTGTGTGAACAAGTTATTTAATGCCTTCAAGACTCACTGTTGCCCTGACTGGTTTGGCTCGGTGGATAGAGCATTGGCCTGCAGACTGAAGGGTCCCAGGTTTGATTCCAGTCAAGGGCATGTACCTTGGTTTCAGGCACATCCCCAGTGGGAGGTGTGCAGGAGGCAGCTGGTCGATGTTTCTCTCTCATCGATGTTTCTAACTCTCTATACCTTTCCCTTGCTCTCTGTAAAAAAGCAATAAAATATATATATTTTTAAAAAGACTCACTTATCATCTGAAAGTTGGAACCTAATATCTATGCTATTATATTCCATGATTGATGAAAATATTCAATTTTAAATGCTCATATAAGTGATTTATAAACAAAGACTGATATACATACATACATACATATATATACACATATATATGTACATATATATAGTTAAAATATTGTAAAAATGTTCTTTAAATATGAGTACAATATCAAAACATTTTAGGATTCCCACAAAAAGTTTTTTAAATAACTGAAAACTTTATAGGGGCATCCTAGGGGATAAGTTCACTTTCTACTATCTATATCTAATAATTTTTATTTGGTAGAATTCTAGACAAATTCTTATCCACAATAATGGGAAACAATGATTCCATCAAACTAGTCATCCATTTATACCTATGATAATCAATTATAACTATAACATGCAAAAGAGTTTATATCAAATGGCAAAAGAAATATTCTTCTCCATTTTTACTATTTAGCTCAGGTAGGCCTGCCTTAGAGTAGAGCAGAAGTTATTTATAGATTGGGAGAGAAGTGATCTTAGCATTTTATTCGTCTCAACAAGAAAATATATCAACCAGGTTTGAGTATCTACTAGGTGCATAGCATGTGTCCACTCTCTGTTATGGGAACTGTAAAGTTATCATATGCTTTCTAGAATACAGGTGACTAATGACAGGGAAAGGTAAACATTTTTTCAATTGGGATTTTAGTATTAAAATACGACTGCAATTTGGACAGGTACAGGAGAAAAATGAAGGAGTGGTAGCATCTGGAGACATGGTCAGAATAAAGCAGTGAAAGCCAGAAGAAAATGGAAATATTCATTGAAACACTTGTTTAAGACCCACAGTTGGGCCACATAACATGCTATTTGAACAAAGAAAACATGGATTTTGGACACTCTTCAACTATCTATAAGGCAGATTTAATCTTGAAAAATATAATATTTTGCCTTGCTGGCTTGGCTAAATAATTGAACGTTGACCTATGAACCAATCAGGGCACATGCCTGGGTTGTGGGCTCAATCCCCAGTGTGAGATGTGCAGGAGATAGCAAATCAATGGTTCTCTCTCATCATTGATGTTTCTATCTCTCTCTATCCCTCTCCGTTCCTCTATAAAATCAATAAAATGTATATTAAAATAAGGAAATGATATTTGTAATACCATTTGGTTTAACATATAGCATTTTATATACTATTTTAAGAGAAAAAAACAAAATAAATATGATGCAAATTTAAAAAATATCATCAGTGATAAGACACACCTAGGTTTTTTTTAAGAATGTTAAAATATTTTAAAAAGTGTTTCTTATAATAAGGAAATATACAATCTGATTGTAACATCTTAACAGTCATTGGATAGTATTCCCACATATATTCTACATTGTAATGGAAGTCTTAGATAATCAATACAATAAGACCAGCAAAGAAAATTAAAGGCATAGAGAGACAGGGAAGGAAGAAATAAAACTGTTTTGAATCACAGATGACAGATTGACTATGCAGAAAATCCCAAAGAACCAACCAAAAAGCTCCTGGAATTAATAAGAAATAAAAGCAAGATTGAAGGATATAAAGTTAGTATACAATAGTCAGTTATCCTTCTTACATACTACTGATCAACAATTGGAATTGGAAGTTAGAAGCACAATACTACTTACATTATAACCCCAAAATAATTACTTGCATAAATTAAATAAAAAATGTAGATGTATATAAGCAAAATAATAAACTTCAATGAAATAAATTGAACGTTTTAAAATTTGGAAATATATTCTATCTGCATTAAAAGGAAGAGTCAATATTATAATTTTTGTCAAGATATCAATTATTGCCCCATCCGGTTTGGCTCAGTGGATAGAGTGTCGGCCTATGGACTCAAGGGTCTCAGGTTCGATTCCAGTCAAGGGCATGTACCTTGATTGCGGGCACATCCCCAGTGGGGGGTGTGCAGGAGGCAGCTGATTGATGATGTTTCTCTGTCATCGATGTTTCTAATTCTCTATCCCTCTGCCTTCCTCTCTGTAAAAAAATCAATAAAATATATTTTTAAAAGATATCAATTATTCCCACCTTGATCTACAGATTAAATTTAACGTTATCCAAATGTCAGCAAGTTGTTTTATGAATATTGATAAACTAATTCCAAAATTTATATGGAAAAACATAAAAACCCAGAATAGCCAACACAATATTGAAGGAGAACAAAGTCAAAGGACTAACACTACCCAACTTCAAGACTTAGTATAAGGTGACAAAAATCAAGATAATATAGTAACAGATCAGCCAAGTGACTTTTGGTGCATGCATTTAAGCATAAATAATGGACACAAAACACTGGGGGGTAGGGGAGGCGGGCGGAAGGGCAGAGGAAAAAAGAGATATATGTACCAATCTTTGTAAAACTTTATGTAATAAAAAAAATAAAATAAAATAAAATAAAATTATACATGAGTTAACTGTTGATATCTTTATTCTCATACCTTCAGAAGTTTTCCATTTAGCATGTATATCTGTAGGTATCCAAGTATGTATGTGTTTGCTTATTTATTTGATTTTATTATAGTTTGTTTTAGTTTTTGAAGAAATGTGCTTAGAGTTGTATCCCTTCCTCTCTCTGAAACCAATAAAAATATACTTAAAAAAAAAAAGATAATATAGTATGAATGGAAGAAAAGACAGAGCAATGGGACAGAATAAAGAGCCCAGAGATAGACCTGACGCACAACTATATATAGCCAGCTGACGTTTGACAAACAGTGGCAATGCAGTGGAGGAAATGTGGTCTTTTCAACAGATGATGCTGGAACGACTGGACACACACACACTCACAGAATGCATCTAGGCACAGTCCTTATACTCTTCACAAAAATGATTTCAAACTTCATTTACATCTAAAGGTAAAATGTGAAACTACAAAATTTCTAGAAGATAACACTAGAAACTTCAGTTGACCTTGGGATTTATGATGACTTGATACAACAACAAAGCATTTTTCATGAAAGAAAAAATAATGAGTGAGTTGGACATCATTGAAATTAAACACTTCTGCTCCTAAAATTTATCACCTAGACAATTTTTCTCTGAGAGTCAAGATATGCTATTTAAAAGGAATGAGAAGGAATGTAGGAGTAATTTATAAAAGTGTAAGTTAAGAAACACTGGGAGCTTCAGGAATCCTCTTGAAAAATCAAATTCAATTACATAGAAAAAACTTTGTAGAAACTTTACAACGACGAGGCTAACTTTATCAATGTTTACTTTCTCACATCATTATCCTGCGTAACATTTACTTGTCTCTGGTTTGCTTATAAAAGTGCTTAAACTACCATCCCACTCTGCACCCAGGTATTTCAAGGGTATTAAAATGTATAAAGAAAAGGGAGATGTTACTTTGTTAATGTATGGAAGCGCTGTAAAGCCATATTTATTGAGCATTAAATACTTTTACTCTTCAAAGATTTTCCAAAATATTTATTCAAAAGAAATTTGGTTACCTGGGAAAACTTGCTGTCTCTTAAGGTACATAGTGCATGAAGTCTACAAGACTAAAGCTGTTCAGACCTTATTCGTTCACTCAGGATTTAACAAACTGTAAATTCACAATAATCTCAAGGCCAATAAATAAATACTTTTTTAAAAACTGCAACGTATAACTATTTAAAAACCTACCACCCAATCCATTTGCAAATCAAAATAATTTAAAATAATAATTTCTCCATACGTAAGTAGAGTTGTAGTTTTCTAGAGTTCTTTACTCTAGCCAATAATTCTGCCATACAATTATTCTGCTTTAGTTATGACCACAGAAGGAAAAAATTGTGAATATATGAACATCTCCAAAATAAAGTGTAAATTATGTACAATTTAAAATGTATTAGAACATTATGTTAATACTAAAACAATAACAACCACAACTACATTAACAAATACAAACAAGAAATGTCCACCTGTAAGAAATGAAAATTTACAACAATATAAAAATACTTAAGTAATTATTGTGCAACAGCATGGTGGAATATTATGTAGATATCAAAACGGCTTCAAGTTATTTAAGGTAGCACTGCCCAATAGACCGTTTTGCAATGATGGAGTGTTCTATATCTGCACTGTCCATGTCAGTAGCATATAGTCAGTCATACATACCTCCTGAACTTTTGAAATATTACTAGTATGATTAATGAATTGAATATATAATTGTATATAATTCTAATTAAATTTGAATGTAAATATTTTATTTATTTTTCAAAATTTATGTAAAACTTCCACACATATTTGCACTTACAAAGGAGAAAAATTTTAAAAGTGTAGAAAATATTAGCAGTAATTTAGAAAAATAAAACTAAATATATGCATTTTAGTAAGACAAATTGGATATGTAAGTACACATACACACAAATGTTTGGACTCTGTTCTTGATTGCATCACTTGTTTTCATTTAAAGTATTAAGAAAGCAAATGGAAATGATTTTACTTTTCATTATTTTAAGAATGGAAAATTATCCTTTGAAAAACATATATATTAATTTTTTAAATTGTATTTTTCTGGGTTATAACAAGATTATATTCATTCAATTTTATTTCTTTTTTTCTTCTTTATTAAGGTATTACATATGTGTCCTTATCCCACCAATGCTCCCCACCCCTCCACTCATGCCCTCACCCCCTGGTGTCTGTGTCCATTGGTTAGGCTTATATGCATGCATACAAGTTCTTTGGTTAATCTCTCATCCTTACTCCCCACTTCCTTCTTCCTTCTGAGATTTGATGGTCTGATAGATGTTTCTCTGTCTCTGGATCTGTTTTTGTTCATCAGTTTATGTTGTTCATTGTGGGAAGCCATCCACTGCTGATACTATCATGAATGCACCAAGGAACATGGAAGGCCAATGGACCTTGGGTGTTGGCAGGGCTAATACCATGCACCATTGTTCTGTTGAGATAGTGGTGGCTTGAAGCAATTTCCTGACCTAATAGCCTCAAAGTAAATGTTTACTAAACCTTACTGATCTTTACTGATTTTTACTGACCTTAAAGACGGTCTGTCTCCTACCTGTGTGCTGTGCTTTACTGAGGGCAAGATGCGTATCTAAAATTGAATAAAAAGCAAACAAGGCCAGGTTTCACTATGCCTCTCCAAGAGAGAGGTCTCCACCTGGCCTCCCATGCCTTCTAAATTCATATGTTTTGTCTTGTGTTTTCATTTGTCTGTCGACCCCTTCTTCAGATCCTGAACCCCCGCTGTAAAAGGTTGCAGCAGTTCATTATATTCCACAAATGACTGAGATCATGTGATACTTATCTCTCTTTTGTTTCAAGTAATAAAATTAACTGAGATTAGTATTCATGTACATCTCATTTGACTCATTAATTATCATATAACAACTGTGAAATTAATCGTGTCCCCTAGTGATAATGACCATGTATAAAGTGCTGTGTTCCGTAATGGTTGGATGATGTTCTAGGAGGACCTTCTAGCAGGTCATCTATGATAAGAAATGATTTATTTGCAGAAAACCAAAATCCATTTCGGTTCCCCTGATGATGCATTTGTTTATATTCTACTTCCAATTGTTTCCAATTCCCAATCCTTGATGAAAGATTGTTTCTTTAACGAATAATCATCTCCTGGACAAGAATTGACTTTTCCCTATATTAAAATATTTGTAGCAATGCCATGCCATCAGGTATTTGCTATGTTTGATGGTCTATGAATAATTCATAACCAGCTCTGTGATTTGACAATGACGATTTTTTTCCTTTGTATAAGATTCCTCCCTTATTGCAATGTTTTCCATCTCTGATGCTCCTTTGAGTATAGGCTTTCAGTAATGACTATATTTTAGGTATATGAATAAACTTACTGATACACATCTAGATTATAAAGAATACTTTTGAGTTATCTTTGACATTGTATATTCAGAGTTAAAATTTTAAGCCAAAATCATTATTATGTTTTTCTAAAGGGACAGATCTGTGAGATGGCGATTTTAAGGAGAAGCAGAATAGAAAACAATCCACACAACTCCCATATCCCTGAACACACTTCAGCAACACAAAAATGAAAAACTGTATTCTTTGCAAAGGTTCTAAGTATCCTCAGAGTCTACCATCACTTATAGTCTTAAAAATATATACCAAACTCTGTACTTCCATCAGCTTTATCTAATCTAATTAAAGAGTAATATGCAAATTAACCATCACTCCAAGACACTTAAGCCACGCCCCAGCCAAGCCACACCCCCAGCCAACCAGAGTGGCTGTATGCAAATTAACCCAGCCAAGATGGAGGCCAGCAGCCATGGAGCTAGAACAAACAGGAGACTTCTGTTGCAACTGCCTGCCTAGGCCAGCTGGGCCTATGCTCGAGGCAACATTGTTTCAATTATAGAAGCCACAGAGCTGAAGCAAACAGGAGGCTTCATTGCCTGACTAGGCCCCCATTCAAGGCAACAAAATTTAAATTATAAGATAAATAAACCCCAGAAACCTGATTCCAGCCAGCCTCGCTGGGACATTGGGCCAATGGGAGCTGTGGGCAGTTTGAAAAGGCCCTCAGCCCCTCACCCAGGCTGGCCACACCCCCATGGGGTGAGAGTCACCACTGAGGGGGCTTGGCCAGCCTGCAAACAGCCATCAGCCCCTCACCCAGGCTGGCCAGGCACGCCAGCAGCTGGAGATCCCCCAAGGGGTCCCAGACTGCGAGAGAGCACAGGCCCGGCTGAGGGACCCCCGTGAGTGCACAAATTTTTGTGCACTGGGTCCCTAGTGTACCATAATAGGCCAAGTAAGGTTCACTAGTTAAAAGTATCTTACTTAGAAAACTAAGGCAAAAGCAAACCATTGCAAGTTACGTGAAGAAAAATTGTTTTCAGAACCACTACTATGCTCACTCTTATTGCATATGATTTTCCTCAGGGGCCAAGAAACAAAATACAACCACCCACCATTAGTGCCCTCAAGAAAAAAGTGACAAAAAAAATACTAAAAACCTTTGAGGTTCAAAGCAGAAATTTAAATTTTGTGGCAATCATTTTGAGGAAAAAAAAAACTGCATTTCAAATTCTGGGCATCATAAACTAAGGTTATGTCTGAATAATTAGGAAGAGAAGGACATTTGACCTTGTGCTTTTGACCTTTGTCTCTCTGACGCACAAACCTCTGAAATTAAATAAAAATTCTATCAGCCTAGTGAGTGAAAAATGAAAAAGAGTATATAAGGAAGAAAAAGATGATAAAACAGAATCCTCTGTGAAGGCAATTTATCTATGCAACACTATGCAATTTATAACTCTGTAAAGGAAATCTTTAGTCTGCCCACCCTCCGATTATGTCCTGGTGAGGGGATATAATCCAACTTCCATAGTTTAGAGAATCTGAAATACTATAGAATCCCACCATGTTTCCTAAGCAGTGTCATGGCCATTCACTGTGGGGATATGAGGAAGTGAACTGTACGAAGCTAAAGTTAATGGAGACATCCAACAAGGTGTGGCTGAATGTTCCTGTGCCCCCAAGATGTTGACAGATGTTAGAAGAGAACAAGGTCAGCCGACCTGAACACATACAGCTGTGACAAGAAGACTCAATGTGGATGGAGCCTGCCATGGTGATGTGGAGACGGGAGGATGGACACAACTCAACAGTTAATGCCATTGAGACACCAACAAATGATCAAACCATGCAGCTAGTATTATGACAGTATAGGTGCCACCCAAGCCACAGTGAATGAGGAGGAAGAAAAAATCCTTTAAGAAGGGTATTTAAAATTAATCTAAAATATCTTACTTGGAATAAATGTAGGTTACTTTCATCGGGCAGAATGAGCATAAAATACTAAGTTCAATACATAAAAATCTGAAGTTACTTTTCAATCGCATACTTGAATAAAAAACTTGAAAATTTCCTAAAGAAACCACATTAGCTTTATTCTTACCAAAAAGAGAACTTTGAAATTATCTAAATCAACCTTAACATTTAACCAATCAGGAGACCTGGAGAGGTTAAGGGATCAACAAGCACATGTACCCAGGTAATGAGTGGCAGAGACTGAGCAGAAATCCTTTGTCCTGCTTTCCAGTTCTTCTTGCTATGTCTCGCTGTCTCTCCATCGCTATGAAAGTATCTGTGAATATACTGTGTGTTTGACTGGACAGCAACCATGTCATGTCATGCTGCCTTCAAGAGATATTAAAAAAACTGTATGTGTTAGGAGTAGCTTTTGCCTCTCTGTTTACTGAAGGCAAAAAAATGGCATGACTTTTATTTTTTACAGAATTCAAAAGGAACTTGCTCCTTTAGAAATCACCTTTGAAGATTTTATTGTCAAACTGTTCATTATGTATAAAAATTAGGTAAGAAAAGGACTGCCTTCAATATAAATTTACGTGGAGCTCATCTGACTTTTAAGTTTATCTTGTGTAGCAAGACATTTTTATAAGAGAAATATATGATGTTAGAGAGAAACTGTACACTACATATTTGTCTTCTTTATTTTTAATATAAATGTTTATACAGCTTCTACTTCAAAGTTTGTTTTTCAAATGATTGCTTCAGGCAAGAGAAAATAAAAACCATTTTTTCTTCTGAATTTTGCTATAATTTTGTCTCTATGCTCATAAAAGCATAGACATGGAAATATATAAGACCTTTTGAGTTCTGCTCTTAGTTTTGTGTTTGAGCTTCATGTCATTCTAATTTTGGCAATGTTACTGAAGTTTTCCCTTCATGAAACTTTATATATGTGTAGGTTGAGAGTCTACTTTAAGCCATTCTTTTCTAGACTTTTTACTGTGTACTAAAGGAAAAATTATAAAATTGGATAAAAGTACTGTAAAACAACTGTATGTCATTTATAATAGGCACTAAGGGCCCGGTGCACAAAATTTTGTGCACTCAGGGGGGTCCCTCAGCCTGGTTTGCACCCTCTCCAATCGGGGAACCCTCGGGGCTGCTGGCCCCTAACCGCTCACCTGCCTGCTGGCCTGGTCCCCCTAACTGCTCTCTGCCTGCCTGATAACTTGTGACTGCCTCTGCCTCAGCCCTGCCACCATGGCTTTGTCTGGAAGGACATCTGGAAGGTCATCTGGAAGATGTTTGGTCTAATTAGCATATTACCTTTTTATTAGTATAGATGCCACCTTGTCCTAAAAATGCAGGTTGTTTGCAGGTTTTCCTATTGTGGAAGGGGAGCCTGCAGGAGCATCCTAGGTTCTAACCAGGGCTTATGCACTGGTGCTTTATCTCAGCAGATGAGATTCCTAGAAGACTCTTGGATGTACCTTGAACATTTCTATCGATTTTGCCAAAACCTCTTCCAAAAATGTTGAACCACTTGAAACTCCCACCAGCAACCATGCATGTGCCCTCTGTCCTACTTTGATGCCAATATCATTGATTTCCCCTTAGAAGCTTCCCTCCCCTCAGCCGGGACTGCTTGGCCCTGGAGTCAAACTCACTATTCAGCCTAGGACTTGATTTCCCAAGTTAGAATTATGGAGGAGGAAAAATAGTGTTCCTCTACCCTTCTGAGTTCTTAGCGGAGGCCCTTGTAATGAAAGACAGATTACCAAGAGAAAAACAAAAGTTCATTAACATGTGTACCTCGTGTATATGTGTGAGATCCCAGGGAAAAATGAATAACTTTCCGAGGTGGCTTAGAATCTAGATTTAAATACCTTCTTCCTAGGGAAAGGGGACGGGATATCTAGGCCTCTTAGAGGAGAGTACATGAGTTTTAGGAAAGATGAATGGGGTTGGGGGAGATAGTTTGTAACAAAGTTTGGGTGTGATATCAACTTGTAGTCTCCTGTGACAGGAGTAAGTCTTCACTGGCTGATGACACTTTTCCCATCAAAGGAAACTTTTGGGGGGGAGTCCGATTTTAGGCAGATCAGGAGACTTTAGTGAAAGCTTCTCCGTGCATTTGCTGTTTTTCAAGCATCTGTAGCTCAAGATCATCAATATAACAACACAGCATATGTTGGGGTGGCATGTTCTCTGACCTTCAGAATAAGCCTAACCAAAGCTTGTTTCCTTTCGTAGATGATTTGCCACAGCAGTGTTATTCCCTGGAGACAGTATTCTGACCAGACCTTCCTGGGAGTGGCCATAACATATGATGTGCTTGTAGAAAGGTGTAGGCCATAACACTAAATAAATCAAGGTCAGTTTTCTCATCTTGTGGAAAGGGAGATAAAGTTATCATAGTTTATCTCCCTTTCCAAGGGTTCCTGCAGATTTGTGTCTCAGCTGTAGCCCCAGTGGCCCCAGCGCCTCTGCGTCTCTGAGGCTTGGAGCTGCTGGGGTGCCTATCCGCCTGCAGTCTAGGTCTCTGCGCTTTGGACCCTGGTGGCCCCAGCGCCAAGGCGGGGCTCAAAGCTGCTGGGGTGCTGGGCACCCTCCAGGCCGGTCCCCGTGCTAAGTGCCATGTGTGGCCCAGTCAGAGATTGGACACTGCGGCCCGTGGAGCCGCCGCCTCTGATGGGGCACTTAGCGCCAGGCAAAGGCCAATTGTACACGGCGGCCCCACGGAGCCACCACCCGCCCCGCCACCTACCACCGTCCACTCTGTGGCTGCTGGCTTCCATCTTGGCTGGATTAATTTGCATACAGCCACTCTGATTGGCGGGTGGGCGTGGCTTGGCTGGGGGGCATGGCTTAGGCATCTCGGAGAGATGGTTAATTTTCATATTACTCTTTTATTAGAGTAGATATCCTATCTAATAAAAGAATAATATGCAAATTGACCATCACAAGATGACTTCCCCCATGTGGTCAAAGACAGCTGCCCCCATGTGGTCAAAGATGGCCACCACAAGATGGCCAGCAGGGGAAGGGAGTTGGGGGAGGGTCCAGGACTGCAGGGGAGGGCAGTTTTTTGGGGGACCCAGGCCTTCAGAGGAGGGCAGTTGGGGGGGACTAGGCTGGCAGAGGAGGGCAGTTGGGGGGACCCAGGCCTGCAGGGGAAGTCAATTGTGGCGGACCCAGGCCTGCAGGGGAGGACAGTTGTGGGGGACCCAGGCCTACAGGGGAGGGCAATTGTAGGGGAACCAGGCCTGTAGGGGAGGACAGTTGTGGGGGACCCAGGCCTGCAGGGGAGGACAGTTGGGGGCAATCAGGCCAGCACAGGAGTAGTTAGGCGTTGATCAGGCTGGCAGGGGAGTGGTTAGGGGCAATCAGCAGGTGAGAGGTTGGGAGCCAGCAGTCCTGGATTGTGAAAGGGATGTCTGACTGCCCATTTAGGCTTGATCCCACCCGACATCCCTCAAAGGGTCCCAGATTGGAAAGGGTGCAGGTTGGTGTGAGGGACACCACCACCACCTCTCATCCCCACTCCATGCATGAATTTCGTGCACCAGGTCTCTAGTTTTAAATATAAAACCTAATTGGTTGAAAGTACAAAGATGCAAGAATATATACAGTATAAAAGCAAAGTAAAACACAGCAAAGCTGATATGAATAAATATAGTTGATGGGTTCCAGAGGCTAACTCTTTATTATGCAAGGCTTGGGCCATGATGGCAACAGATAGAATAAAAAAAACAAATCAAAATTTCATCATAAGTAGAGAGAGAAGTTATTAGAACTTCTAATGGTATTTATAGATAGCATTTTTGTAGTTTTTAAACTGAAATTTAAAATGAGCTTGGAAAATGTATAGAGATCACTTAAATTAATTCTTAATACTTTTGAAACATCTTTATAAAAGTAAGACTGGTACAAATGCAGCCCTATGAAAGACAAGAACATATGTGCTACATTTTTTCGGTGTTTCTATAGCAACTATGTGAAAATTTAATTAATATGAATTTTAATTCACATTAAAAGCATGCTACTAAAAATTATTTCTTAGCATTGAAAACATAATTTATATGATTTGAAATGGTATAAAGTTTAGTTTGCAGACTACTTTTATTTATTTTTATTTTTTTAAATATGTTTTATTGATATTTTCACAGAGAGGAAGGGAGAGGGATAGAGAATTAGAAACATCGATGAGAGAGAAACATCGATCAGCTGCCTCCTGCACACACCCTACTGGGGATGTGCCTGCAACCAAGGTACATGCCCTTGACCGGAATCGAACCTGGAACCCTTCAGTCCACAGGCCGACGCTCTATCCACTGAGCCAAACCGGTTAGGGCTGCAGACTACTTTTAAAATAAAATATGCTAAAACAAAACAAAAATGCTCAAAACTATAAAATTGCCACAGAGAAAAACTCCAGGATGAGATTATTTTACTGGATTATTGCCAATCATATGAGAATGAAATAATACATAAAAAAACAACAGAAAAAGGGATTGCATATCAACTCATCTAATAAGACCAATATTCCCTTGATATTATCATCTGAAATAGACATTACAAGAAAGTAAAATCATAACTCAATACCTTTCATCAACATATATACAAATAAATATCTAAGTTAAACATTAGCAAATAAGAACCATAAACACAAAGGAAAATATATCATGATCCTAGAATTCATTCTGGGAATATAAAGTTGGAATAACATTTGAAAATTATTTAACATAATTTAACAGATTGATTGAATAAAGGAGGGAAACCCTGGGATCATTACAACAGATTAATTTGCTAAAATTCACCTTCCTTTCATGAGAAAATATTTCAACAAATATCAATTGAAGAGAATTTCCTTAATATGAAAAAGCATCTTTACAATAAAAGTATAGCTAAAAACTTGTATGAGCAATTGGGAAATATTCTCTCTTAATTATCCCCAAACAGAATGCTTCACAGTCTCTCCCTGGGCTATAATGTTGCTGAGGGTCTCCTCTCCCAATCCACTGATAATACCTGGGGTCTCAATAATGACCTTTCTCAGAGAATCCTTAACTTCCTACTGATCCCATAACACCTATTCTTAATTATACATTTCTTTGATGCTAACGGTGTTCTCATCATTCAGAGTATCTTTCTTCCCTTTTAGATCATCCTCAATCCATGATTATTAGTCCTGACTCTCTGAAATTCAAATCAGGCTGTCACTCCTGTGAACTATATTCACATCATCCTATAAAAGGGCATTTTCAGATTGATTTGTTAAGCCTTCACAGACATCTCCGCTTTGGTCATGCTCAGCTTACATTCCCACCTCATCTTAACTGACACATTTGGGATCTTGCCTACCACTCTGCCTTCTCCTGAATAGTAGTCATTTTTCCAGTGTGTTCCTTTTCCTATGTACCATAAGTGTCCAGGGACTGCAACTCATTCCAAATGGTTGGTCAAGTCAATAGGTTTTTGTGTAGACACCCATAATTTGCTTCTAACTCAGAAAGCTTTCTGTAAATGGCCAGATTTCCATTCCTGTATATCTTTCCTCTCAAGATTTATTGATATTTAATGATAACATTTATGTTATCAATGTAAATAAACTATCTGTAGATTACAGTGTGAAAAACAGCATTGCTTATTATCTTAAAACTAAGGGCCTGGTGCACTAAAATTTGTGCACTCAGGGGGGCGGGGGGGCGGTCCCTCAGCCCTGCCTGTGCCCTCTCACAGTCTGGGACCCATCAGAGGATGTCCACCTGCTGGCATGCGAGGCCAGCCTGGGTGAGGGGCTGATGGCTGTTTGCAGGCTGGCCAAACCCCCCAGTGGGAACCCTCACCCCATGGAGGTGTGACCAGCCTGGGTTAGGATCAGAGGGCCATTTTCAGGCTGCCCAGAGTTCCTTCAGGGTTCAGGTGCCTACTGGGGTTCCTGGCCAGCCTGGGTGAGGGGCTGAGAGCCGTTTTCAGGCTGCCCACAGCTCCCATTGACCCAACGTCCCAGCGAGGCTGGCTGGAATCAGGTTTCTGGGGTTTATTTATCTTCTATAATTGAAACTTTGTTGTCTTGAGCAGAGGCCTAGGCAGGCAAGGAAGCCTCCTATTCGCTTCAGCTCTGTGGCTTCTATAATTGAAACATTGTGGCCTTGAGCAGAGGCCTGGCCCTCCTAGGCAGGCATTTTCAACTCCATCGCTGTTGCAACGGAATCCACCTGTTTGCTCTAGCTCCATGGCTGCCGGCCGCCATCTTGGCTGGGTTAATTTGCATACAGCCACTCTGATTGGCTGGTGGGCATGGCTTTGCTGGTGGGTGTGGCTTAGGTATCTGTGAATGATGGTTAATTTGCATATTATTCTTTTATTAGATTAGTTACAACTCTATTAATATATTGAAAAAGAATTAATGTTGTGTAGTCTATTCTGATTTATCTAGATTGCTATCTTCATGCAAATACCACACAATATTGATATTTTAGCAATTTATACAGTCTCAAAGTTAGGTAATGGTCAATATTTGTTTTTGTTTTTGTTTTTTTAACAGTTTGGCTAATCTAGGTCTTTTGTATTTCCACACAAATTTTAAAACCAAATTCAATTTATAAAAAATAAACACTGCTATGAGGTGGATGGTGAACTGTTCTTTTGCTACAGAGTGAAATTGCTAGAAAATTTGTTTTCCCAATCTAAACATGATAGTTTTTTTATTTAAGTATGCTTTATTTAACCCTTGGAATGTTTTTAGATATCAGCATGCAGGTCTCCCTCTTAATAAAAACCTCTGCCTGCACTGAGATTTTAAGGTTGGCTTTTGAGGACAGGAGTCTCCCATCTTCTCAAAATGCCAGCACTTGAATAAACCTCTTTCCATTTCCACCAACACTTGTCTCACAAGTTTGGTTTCCTTGTGGCAGGCTGCTAAACCTGGGTTTGTTTACATCATTAAACTGTGGGCTCATTCTCCTGCTAAAATAATATCACTGCAAAGGTTCTTCCAATAATTAAAAATGGCTGATGCTATAGATAGAAAGTAAACAGTTTCTTGTACAATATATTAAGTACTGAGTATTAGTATCATGTAATTTTATATTTAATGGCCCATTCAGGACATATTTTCTTTCAATTTGTGTCTCATTTTCATGAGTATGTGACATTTCTTCTGATGACACATACTTATTTTGTAAATCTATTTCTGCTCAGCAGCTACAGAACAAATATTTCTATAACTTTTATTCACTGTTCAGAATACCATTGCTATTGAAATAGCAATTTCACTCTGTGGCAAAAGAACAGTTCACTATCCACCTCTGGCTCTTCTGTCCTCTCTCCATTTCTTCTGGGTCTCATACTCAAGAACAGGTTATTCTTCCCTGGCTACTTAAGGATGAACTAAGCATAGGCGGTCCATATGGACTGTTTTTGTTATTAATGATCAATGTTTTTAAGTGTACTGCAAAATTAAGGTAATATTTGGGAAATGATTTATATTATAATCCAAATTTGGAGATCTACAATACACATTAGCATACTAAGGACTGATAAATCTTAGAGCAACAAAATCTAATTAACTTTTTAAAATCAGAGTTTCACAATCATAATTGTCCCTTTTTATTATACTATCTACTCATTTCCTGCATAATTAGCTGTTTGTAGAACATGTTTTATAGAATATTGTTTTGTCCTTGCTTATTTTTCCTTTATCAAAAATATGTATTTTTCCTAGTCTTCAGACAACTGGTAGAAAATTTGATAAGACAATTTACTATAAATTGTGGAAGATAAGTCATGACTTAATATGGTTGTTTTTCAAAGGGTTTGAAATTTAGTAGGGCCTTCTAAAGAGGTTTTGCTTTATACTGAGATAGAAAATACCGTAGGCACAGGTAAAATCTGACCCACTGCCTGTATTTGTAAATAAACTATTGAAAAACGGCCATTGGTTCCTTATGGTTTCTTTGGTGCTACAATGACACAGCTGAGTAGTTGACTGAGCTCTATACCCACAAAATTGAAAATATTTACTAATCCGCCTTATAAAAACATGTGCTGGCCCCTACTTTAAACTATAGGATGGAATTATAATAGTAACATATGAGACTCTGGAGCAGGAACACAGAGGATATATGTTTTTTTCTTGATAAAACTTATTTTTAGTAGCACAACTTAGACCACACCAGGTAACAAGAGAAAATATTGTTGTTTTGGGCCAAGAGCTACTCCCATATTTATAAGGTGAATACAAGATACAATGCAATCTATAGTAACAGCTATACAATTCAAAGTCAAAGAAAAGCTATTTGTCTTTATTTTATGTTTGGGATCACAAGATCAATACATTCATGCATCTTTATTTCAAACTACTTGCTAAATCTATCATACAAAGTAAGACTTCAGACAAATGGGAAGCAATTAATGAATCTGTCAGCAGGGAAAAATGTGATACTACTGGGATAAAAGTTTTGAGCACCTCCTTTCATTTATCTGGGGGCTTGCAACAGACCTAGCTACCCTCAGCAACCCTGTGCACCCTGTGTGTGGTTCATCAGAAGAACTGGGATAGTCAACAGGGATGAATTAGTGCAGACACATCGCACAGATGAGGCTGGAGAAGTATGTTAATCCTCATGAAGGTGGGCACATTTATAAAGAGAAAGCTAAATTATTAAGGTTCATTTCCACACATTTCAAAACAGTGCTTTAAAAGTAATTGCTGTCATTAGTGTAGTAGTCTTTCAAAGAAATGACAAGGCTGTTGATTTATATTCTTGCTTTTAAAATTCCATCACCCATTTCCCTAAAGGTAAAAATATTGCAGTGGTTTAAATCTCCAGAGAGAAACTACACTTACATTATATATTACCTTAGTTTTTTCACTCTCTTAATTAAGTTTTTGAGCAATAAAGTGCAAATTTGAGTACACATTATTGAAGTTAGTGATTAATTACTCTTAGTCTCATTTGGAGTTTTGTGTTGGCAAAAGTGAGTGCTAGGTATACCAGACCTCCCAGTAGTAGAGAATAATATATAGTTGCTAAGTGCTTTTATCATTATTTATGATAAAAGTGAAATGTGTTTTCCCCAAATTTTTGAGGTTGTAAATATCTATTTACACAGGAAAAAATGTTTAAACTAAATTTTAGCTGAGCATGCAATCTTTCAAATTGGTCACATAAGTAAGTCACTGCAAGGTTTTCCATAGCACCAAAAGAAAGGCTACTTAATACCATTGTTTCTATGTGTATTTTATATACATATATATAAGATTCACCACAGATATTACAAATTCATATTCCAAAGATGTTAACGTTTGATATTTTTCAATAAACACATTAATAGAGTCACCAGATAAAACCACAGGAGATTCCATTAAATTTGAATAGAAAATAAATAGCACATAAATATAATAAATATGCCCCAAATATTGGAAATGGCACATTTATTTTTTAAATGTACAAACATTGTTCATTTAAAATTCAGCTTTATTTTGACATAAAACAATATGAATTTATATTAAAGTCCTATTGGTTAAGTGCCACCAAGATTGTGTTCCTTTCTAAAGGCTAGGGAATCATTTCTCCCTTTCTTTTCCCAGCTTCCACATTCTTTTGTTCCTGGCCTCTATCCTCCACTATAAATCTACCCAAATTGCAGCTGGTCAACCTTTCTTCTGAATTCATATCTTCCTCTGACCACAGCCACAAAAGAGTTTTTGTTTTTAAAAAAATGTATGTTTCTATTGATTTCAGAGAGAGAAAGGGAGGGAGGGAGGAAGGGAGGGAGGGAGGGAGGGAGAGAGAGAGAGAGAGAGAGAGAGAGAGAGAGAGAGAGAGAGAGAGAGAGAGAGAGAATGAGAGAATTATTGATCGGCTGCCTTCTGCATGGCCCACACTGGAGATCAAGCTCTGCAACCTGAGCATGTGCCCCTACCAGGAATTGACCTCTTGGTTCTTGGGTTGATACCCAACTGCTGAGCCACACCTGGTCGGGCTCTGCTTTCAAGGATTCATGGGATTAGTTTAGGCCCATGCATACATAATCCAAGAAAAAATCTGTATCTCTACATTCTTAATCACACCTGCAAAATCCCTTTTGCCATGAAAGGTACCATATTTATAGGATCTTGGGATTCAGACTTAAACATCTTTGGTGGGGCCATTATGTTGCCTACAACAATGGGTTAGAAAGGATGGAGGCTAAACCTGAAGCTAGAAACACTGCTCTAGACCAGTAGTATTTTTCATCCATGGTTACCAGAGTCACCAGCCTAGACCAAATGAATCCGTTTCATAGAAGGGAGGGTGTAATATCAGCATTCTTTATTGAGAGGTGCCTGAATTGGCCCCAGTGTGAAGCCTGGGAAAGGTACCATTGGTGTAGTTGGTGATCTCTGGCCTGCTGACAAAATTTGGTCATGTGACAGGTTTTTGTGTGTGTATTTGTTTGTCTTATTTTGTTTAAATTTTTATTATAATACTTTATTCATATACCTTAAAATTCA
Source organism: Murina feae (assembly GCA_004026665.1). Classification (NCBI taxonomy): domain Eukaryota; kingdom Metazoa; phylum Chordata; class Mammalia; order Chiroptera; family Vespertilionidae; genus Murina; species Murina feae. Next base: position 45,954 of record PVJC01008508.1, read on the forward strand.
CTCTCAAAGTGTTCAATTCAGTGATTTTGGAAATATTCACAAGGTTTGCAATCACCTCTACTAACTAATTCCAGCACATTTTTATTATTCCCAAAAGAAACCCTGTACCACTTAGCACTCAATACCCATGCCTCCTTTTCCGTCAGCTCCTGACAACCACTAATTTACTGTCTGTCTCTATGAGTTTCCTATTCTGGACATTTCATGTAAATGAGATCATGCCATACGCAGCCTTTTGTGTCTGGGCTTCTTTCATTTAGTATAATGTTTTCAAGTTTTATCTATTATACACTATGAGTCAGTACTTGATTTTCTGTGGCAGAATGAATTTCAAATTTAACTGGGTTTCTTGTATTTTAATTTGTTAAATTTGATAAGCCTACACACTAGTATAACTGGAATATAAAAGTAGATAGGTCTGACTTTTGTTAAACAATTTTCTAACCTTCTTCTCATTTTATTTCGGTGTGTGTAGGTTTTTTTAACACTGAAGGAAGGCCCACAGATGACTATCAGAGACTGAGAGAGGTCTTTATTTCACTCTTCATAATTCTGTATCAGAGATATATGGTCTGTCCCTGTCCATCTGATTCTCCCTTCACTCTTGCTAAGAGATTCAATAGTGTTTCCTAATCTATAGATCTTATTCAGATTTTACTAACTGTCTCAACCTTTATGGCAAAAATAAAATCTTAAGCATGCACTGTACTCAGATATTGTAACTCTCTTAATCTTTCGAAGTCTAAAATTATTACTTTTTTTTGTTTGTTTCAATATGTCATTATTTTCCAAGTCCAAGGCACTTATTTTGTAGAATGTAGCAAATTTATCCTGTCCCAAACCTGGGACAATTTAAATGTCGAAAGAAATAATGATAGTAAAGGATTAAAATCCATAAAATAAAATAAGAATCCAAAGTCCACACTGATGTATATGAAAAATAAATAAGGAGCCTGGTTTCAAACTCTAATTCTTTTGCAATGAAGAAATTCGTAAAAAAAGTCTCAAACCAGGTGTGGAAAAGAAGGAATTCCCTGCTCAGCCCGATGTGGATGTCTCTCCCTTGCTTGTCTGAGGGTTTCTGCTTGCTTTGTTGTCTCCCGCTCCTCCTGGCCCACTGCAATCAGCAGTGGGAAGAAACTTCTTTATGAAAGGGCGTTACTTATGAAGTAGAGTCTCTGCTGCTCAAAGTTCAGATGTCCCCCAAATATAGGGTGTCCCCCAAAATGTACACATGCTTTAATAACTGATGGCTCAGTTGATATTTCTTTCTTGGTAGATTTAACCCATTAGAATTAATAATTATTCAAAGTGTGTATGCATTTGGGGGATATCCTGTGTATGCTGAGCATCAATGGTCCTTTGAGGGCCCCAGTCCCTCAGTAGTGTATATGAAATGTCTGTCACCAAGTGCATGTGAGAGCATTCTTACTCTGTGTTAATAAGCCTTCTGCTAACTAACACCTCTGCTTTAGATACTGCTATCTCTGAGGTGTGCCTGATTTTCTGTTCACATTATAAAATGAGAGGGGGTGGGATTAAAGAATGAGGAACAGTGACTTATAGATTGTGCCATAGGGTAAAGAGAGTCTTCCTTAAGCAGAACTTGGATGGTACTGGATTTTCCTCTATGACGAAAAATATTTCTCTGTCTATAGTTATCCACACACAGGTGAGCCACTTTTTTCTTTTAAGACTACTCTTTGGGCCCATTGTATTGGATTCCCATCGCTGCTATAAAAATTACCATGAATTTGTGCCTTAAAGCAACAGAAATTTCTTTTCTCATTCTGAAAGGTCAGAAGTGTAAAATGCATATTATGGGGCTATAAACATCCTGGCAGGGCTGCTCCCTTTTGGAGGATCTAAAGGAGAAATCACTCCTTTTCTTCTCCAGCTTCTAGAAGTTGTTCACATTCTTTGGCTGCTGGCCTTCTTCCAGCAATCAGGTCAGTCCAACCAGCCTCTACTTCTGTTGTTACATGTCCTCTAAATCCTCTATCACTCTTTTTCCCTTACAAGGACTTTCCTGTTTATGTTGGGACCCCAGATAACCAAGGGTAATTTCCCCATTTTATTTATTTATTTTAAATATATTTTATTGATTTTTCACAGAGAGGAAGGGAGAGGGGTAGAGAGTTAGAAACACCGATGAGAGATAGACATCGATCAGCTGCCTCCTGCACACCTCCTACTGGGGATGTGCCCACAACCAAGGCACATGCCCTTGAACGGAATCGAACCTGGGGCCCTTCAGTCCACAGGCTGACGCTCAATCTACTGAGCAAAACCAGTTAGGGGTAATTTCCTCATTTTATATCTTTTTAATAGAAATATGTTTTTTATTGATGAGAGAGAGAGAGAGAGAGAGAGAGAGAGAGAGAGAGAGAGAGAGAGAGAAAGAGAGAAAGAGAGAGAGAGA